>SKCR01046772.1:0-55599 GCA_019454045.1 Zanthoxylum bungeanum
ATATACCCAGCATTGCGTACACAGAACCGGTTAGAGTCGTAGACGATCTCAACTAAAGTATTTGATTTTCGTAAGCATTAGCGGTGCAAGTCTCAGGTTAAGACCATACACACCTACCCTGATGTCGGACTCCCATAGACACATAGTCATAATACTAATGGGATTCCGAAGGGTCCTATCCGGAGCGAAGCTGTTTCCCGTACCATAGGTGAAACACAACCTCCTATCGCACTTGCATGAGTATCCAATACCCAAAAATTTATGAGAATTATGCTGTTGTGCCCTCACAACGTGCACAAGTGCAATACTAGCCTATTCCGCATTATCGATGTCCAGTCTCGATAATACTACGATTAGGGATATTTAATGATTAATCCTTCGTGGACTGATACTGTCTCATATCATCTCAATCCAGGAACTAATCATATGGACCTCTCTTCATTTATATATCTAAGGTGATCTAATCACAAATGATGAGAGTGCAATTTCCTTGTCACATAGTTAATTTGTACAACAACACTATGATCTGTACAAATAGTGACGCTATGGGTCATATTATCCAACAGCACAAGTGTGAGAGTTGTGAAGCCCGGATGTCTGATGCTGAGTGTCACGACACTGTAAAGTTAGTGTCGCGATGCTCCCCTAGGTAGTGAGCGATTTCAACCCTCAAATCAATCCTAAACACTTCCAATTTTCTCCTATCATTTCAATACACCTAAAAACCAATTTTAGCTTAATAACTACCATCAACACATAGTATACAATAACATACTTGTATTCTAAAAATATATATGTATTTCTATGAATCTAAACATAAACCAATTTAGAATCCCACTATGAAATGTCTCATGAACAATTCCAGTTCACCGAAATATGGTCAAGTGATTCTAGAATGGTAGGAATAGCTCTAAGCTTTAATCTAGAGTTCCAGACTCTAATTATTTGTTCCATGTCCAACATGAACATCTTTGACCCAATTACAAGCATATTGTGTTTATATTTCCAAAGCATCATAACACAATTCTTTAGTCTAATTTCTACTTTATGATATGTAATTATGCATCCAATACATAATTCATCATTATATGTCTCACTAATGAAAACTCATTAATGAAGAACATAGCTTATGATAAGATCAAACATTACCTATTAAGCTTGGTACAAAGATCCAATCTCCTTCTCCTTTTGTTGAAATTATTGGAGAACTTCCAAGGTTTAGCAAGCTTCACTCCAAGATCCAATCTAGATTCCAATGCAAGCAACCTTCACTGTAAAATCCAATCTGGATTTCGCATAGATGATATATTGATTTCCAAAGCTTCTCTAAACACTTCTCTAACTTAGGCTAATTTCTCCAAGAATTAATTGTGTTTAGCTTTCACAAGCTTAGCATTCTCAAGCTCATTTTGCTTTGCTTTTGCTTTTTCTTAATCAAAACATTCATCAAGCTTGCTATTTATAGCAAAACCTAGGTAATTTTTAATTAATAAAAGTTTTAATCAACTTTTAGGTGGCTTAATCCAATTTGTCCAAATATTAATAATTATGTGTGATTAATCACCTTTGTCTACCACTTTGATTTAATCCAATTAAAACAAGACAAAGATTAACATATAGATTAGTTCAATGTTTGCCATTTTGATTTAATCCCATTAAATCAAGCCCAAAAAAACCTATTATTATATAGTTGTAATTATCAAAATATCCTCAAATGATAGAGAAATTTATGAAATTATGACAAAGCCCTTGTATAAATCTTGAATTAATCATATTAATCTAATTAGGTCAAAGCAAATAATCAATATTATCTAATAACACTTGATTTTCTTAGTTAATAATTATAATATTGAAAATATCTTTTATCAAAATTAATCGGTTACCCAAGTGCTCAACAAGTACAATTCATATTGGGACTCTCTAAGTCCAGAAAGGTTTGTCATATAAGCCTAGCTAATATGTACGCAATTCGGTCACCTTTGAATTCGCGAAGAACAAGAACGACCTTTATGAACTATATAAGTCGAGGTCATCACATATGTTTAACAATCTCTCCGTCGTAGGCTATCCGAGTTATGTTTAGGAAATATAGAATACACCGTCAAGTTTCCAAGGCGCACATCTCATGTCGACACGTCCATGACTCTTTACAACTTAATCAGAAACCATTTTTGATAAAAGCGATCCACCGTAAGTGATTGGCTTTGGCGCCAAAGTCTTAAGAATCGTGACTTACTTATATGGACACATAAACCCCTTATGGTACACATACGAACATACGGATCATATCCTGATACACACTTGATTAAAGAGTGCATCGGTCCACTCCCAAAGAACATCTAGAGGCAGACCATGAAAGGTTTCTGACATACATGGCATCAAAGTATGGAAGATCTCACACAAAACCAATAATATCCTATAGTCAAAAGATCAGATATGCTACTCGACTCGATGAGATTCTTATTGACGGTGGTGTGTACTTCCAGCTGTTAGGAATAACTTGTGAGTCATTTAGTATTCGCTCCAATGAATACCCATTTGTCTATACGAGCTTCCCATGCTCATGGTACATTGGGTTAAACCATTGGAACTCCAATTTCAATATACGACATGTTGTGTGTCCTCTCGGTTATAGGAATTCGACCGTATTCCAAAACCAACTACTATGAATATTTATTTTAAGAATAGTAATACTATCCAAATGTCGGACAACCCAGTGGTCCAGTATACTACATGATTATTATAAGGTCGATATCATTCTCAGCATATATATCCATCTAATATGCATAATGACATTACCATAAATAAGGTTTGAAATAAAAAAATAATTATTTTATTAATAAATAATAAAATAATATAATCATACATTATTCGGATTGACACTCCAAGCACCAACTCCAACAAAACTACCACTTTCTTAATGCCAATAAGGATGGAACCGTAGTCTCATCTCCTTCATATGTTTATCGAATAAATTAGGAGGTACGACCTTAGTAAGCAGGTCTGCTATGTTGTCTAGTCCTTTGAAGCTTCAAGACCACTATGTCTTCTTGTTCAATAAACTCTCTAATCACTTGATATTTCATATCCACGTGTTTAGACTTGGAATGTGCTCTCGGCTCCTTAGCCTGTCTAATGGCTCCATTATTATCACATGTAATGACCGTGGATTTCGACTACTGTTACACCATGAGACGAGTGTCACAAAATGTAAACCATGTTTGGAAACATATGCTTTCGTGAGATGAATATCGATAGATTCTTCAAGAATCCGACATTAGATGTTACGATGTTCCACTCCGAACAGTCCATGGTAATTGGTCCGTAGCGTTTTCATAAGAACTCTGATTTTTATAAATTTTATATCATCAGAAATCTAAGATCGAGATCTACAACTTTGCGCAAAATAGGTTTCCAAATTCGAACCATAAGTGAGTCAAAAATATAGAACATAAATTCGGATGAAATTGGAAAAATCTCAAATTCTACACAATTCCACATTTTTCTTCAATTATCCCAATATTCAAAAATCCCTAGTATATAAGGAGACTACTATTCAATAATTGATAAAAATTAAAATGAAAAGAAAAGAAGAAAACGTAGAAGGAATAGGGGAAGAAAGAAGAAGAAGAAAAGAAGAAGAAGAAGAAAGATAAATGAGAAGAAGGATGAAGAAGCAAGTGCTAATCATTTATTCACCAAAAAAAAAAAAAGAAGAAAGCCACAATGGAGGCTTGAGGAATGAAGAAATTCAAGAGAGAGAAGGTAAGGAAACTTAACCCAAAATTTAAATATTTGGATTTTGAAAGTTTAATGATAAAATAGAGATGTTGGTATGGTAAGGGTTGTTTATTAGTGATTGATAAGGAAAAGAAATGGTTGTTGAAGTTTAGAACCCAAATTCTTAGAAGTCTTAAAGGGGTAGTTGAATCAAAGTTAGTGTGGTTAAATCATTGTTTGAGAATGATAATTTAATATAGAATTGGTGAATTTGAAGTTAAATAAGTTGGATTGTGCATTGGTTTTTGGTATGGAAGTGGTAGTGGAAATTTAAGGTAGGGGATGAACTTGTAGAAGCAAAACAGAATCCTGGAAAACTGATCTGCGTTGTGACGCTAAAGGGCTGTGCATCACGACGTGCAAGAGTAAGATGTCAGCACGTTTCTGGACATTGCGTGTCGCGATGCGCAAGGATGTGCATCGCGATGGGTGGCACAGAAATCCCAAAATCTGTTTTAAACCACCCCATTTCCACCATAGCGTGTTAGAGACCACCCTTAGAGTCTTGTAATCAGTTCGTATGCACATAATACATCTTAGTACAAGTATAATATACTAAGTTACGATATAACTTGTAATATCCCTGATTTTTCAGAACAGTGCGAGAAAGTTTTTCGAATTAAAGTTAAGGATTTGGAACGGGATGGTAATGAAGAATAAGAGTTCAAGTGATGATTTATGGGTCGGAATAATATAAAGCGAAGATTTGTCGCATTAGAAGACACGCCGTCTCAGAAATCAGTTACGCGATTTTTATTATATGCGTAAAGTTTGCGGTTTTGGTCACGAGAAATAGCAAACGATCTCCGATTGAGTTGATTCTTGAACCATCAGACTCGTTTTTCCGAGAAGAACAATTTACGCGTTGAACATTTTTCAAAAGTCACGCCGGAAGGGCTTCAAAATTGTAGATTTCCGAAATTACCCTTATATGTGGGGGCATTATGGTATTTTTTGGAAGTGTGATATTTTGTTTACTGATTTTTCAATTACAAAAAATAAGAAAAGAAAAACAAGAAATACAAAACGCAAAAGCAGAGAGAAACGCGAAGGGAGAGAGAGAAGAAGCAGTAGCGTCGCCGGCGGCCTCCGGCCGGCCTCACGCCGGCGAACCACCACCGGCAGCTTCTTCCGACGACCCTGTAGAGACCGGCCACCAGCAGCGACGGAGATGTCACCGGAAACGACGAGATTTTGAAGGAAAGACGGGCAGCTTTGGTTTTGCAGTTCCGGATCATCGCTTCGTTTCACGGCCCGAGCCACCCGCCAACTCGAAGCCCTCGACGAGTACTACGAGTATACAGAGTCGATTTCGCCAAACAGCGGCCGGTTGCACGCAAAATGAGGAAGGAACGCGCGCGTGAACAGTAAACCCAGGTGAACAGTAGCTCCGAACGGAATTCCATCGACACCAGCGCATTCATATGGCCTTTGGGAGTCCGAATATGCCCTCGGAATTTCGATACAACTCTCCGTTAAAAATGTGTTATTTTAAAGTTTACCGTTATATATTCGGATACTTCCAGTAGTTCTGTAGTGCAGCGAATTGACATGAAATGAATTGGATGTGATATAATATGTTAAAACGATGCATGTGGTAGAATCCGGGCGGAAATGGAACAAACTAGATCGATCCGGTAGAATTAGCGAGCTTCCGGTAAAATGGTGTTTCTCACGCGACTGAGTGTAGATGACTATAAATATGGATATGGCTAAAATATAACATGGCGAGCGTGATTGAATAGTTCCGGATGAGTTCGGAGGGTTCGGGATCCTTCCGTAGCGTTTGCGGAAACTTTTCCGCAAAATCTCCCGCAAACGCATAGATCGAGAATCTAAGTCATTTAGTTAGTTTAAAGTGGTATATGTTGCATATTAAGAGTAATGAAAGTGAAATCGTATGAATCGAATGAGATTCGGATATTTCGGGGAAGTCCGGAAGTTTATTATTGATAAGTCAAGAATTCCGCAAATAGCAGTTCTGACCATGTTTTGTTACTTGTTCTGACAGATCGCACCTGGGTTTACTGTTCACACGCGCGTTCCTTCCTCGTTTTGTGTGCAACCGGCCGCTGTTTGGCGAAATCGACTCCGTATACTCGTAGTACTCGTCGAGGGCTTCGATTTGGCGGGTGGCTCGGGCCGTGAAACGAAGCCACGATCCGGAACCGTTAAACCCAAAGCTGCCCATCTTTCCTTCAAAATCTCGTCGTTTCCGGCGACATCTCCGTCGCTGCTGGTGGCCGGTCTCTGCAGGGTCGTCGGAAGAAGCTGTCGGTGGTGGTCCGCCGGCGTGAGGCAGGCCAGAGGCCGTCGGCGACGCTACTGCTTCTTCTCTCTCTCCCTTCGTGTTTCTCTCTGCTTTTGCGTTTTATATTTCTTGTTTTTCTTTTCTTATTTTTTTGTAATTGAAAAATCAGTAAACAAAATATCACACTTCCAAAAAATACCATAATGCCCCCACATATAAGGGTAATTTCGGAAATATGCAATTTTGAAGCCCTTCCGACGTGATTTTTGAAAACTGTTCAACGTGGAAATTGTTCTTCTCGGAAAACAAGTCCGATGGTTCAAGAATCAACTCAATCGGAGATCGTTTGCTATTTCTCGTGACCAAAACTGCAAACTTTACGCATATAATAAAAATCGCGTAACTGATTTCTGAGACGACGCGTCTTCTAATGCGACAAATCTTCAATTTATATTATTCCGACCCATAAAATATCACTTGAACTCTTATTCTTCATTGCCATCCCGTTCCAAATCCTTAACTTTAATTCGAAAACTTTCTCGCACTGTTCCGAAAAATCCGGGATATTACATCCTCCCCTCCTTATAAAAATTCCGTCCTCGAAATTTCTCCGTCCTTATTTCTGATCATTCGGAACCAGTCGTACGTACTTTACCATCTTGTCCGTATTCGGAAGTGACCACACTTAACACCTTTCAAAAGTTACATATTCCATACATCAATACGAATCATGCTATTTCGAAACAAAAACGTCGAATCAATCATTTCATGCCTAAATCAAGTCAAACTTGTCATTTCAATTCACATCTATTCATAAGAACACTCTCAAACTGTTTTCAAGCTCATCCATCAACAGAAAAGAAAGTCGAATACAGATTCTTCACAGTCAATCGAATTCATCGAAACAAGGAACATAACACATGTCCTTTACACGCAATACAATATCAAAACGGAAACTTAATACGAATTTCATACTATCTATTTCATCCATAATACAAAACGGAACTCATTCATTTCACATCATGTCATTCTACATCATATGTGTAAACGACATCAACATCAAAGTTTACATTCATACATATCACATCGCACATACAACTTTGTATGGCTGACCACATAGCACACAACCATCACTATATCCATAAGATCCATGTCTAACTATAAACTTACATACGTACTCTTATAACGATATAAACTTTTATACCAACAAATACCTCTATCGTCACAACCAGAAATGACAACCATAATACTCTTATGATGTTGATAGTTTGAAATCTGTCAATGTCTGTCATTAGTCAAAATAAATTTGAAAACATAAAACGATATCTTTCAAAAATTATTTCGAAAATGCATTTGGAAAAACTCCTTTTACTGTAAACAAAATCAATTTCAAAAATCCATCATCATAAAAACCATATCGAGCATCCAGCATAGCTTACTAGACGAAAATAAACGAGCGCCCAATGCCCGAATCGCGCGCACAGATCGGACAATGAATGAACCGATCCCCTGTCGACAGAGGGTTAGATCGTACCATTTCTGATGGCTTAGACCCTACGATCACCCCGGCGGAAACATATGATGAGTTATGAAAAAAATAAATGCATACACCGATCGTCGGGGCGGAAACATAACAGTAACCGATCATCTCAGCGGAAACATATCAAGAAAACATAAAATTATCGCTGAGACGGAAACATATAAAATCATATCATAAAATATCAAAAGTAATGTCCAGTGCATCAAATCAAAATGTAATTAGTTTGAAATCCTTTTCCCCCCAAAACATAAATTTGAATAAATCATAAATGAGTCTTTGATGCAATGTTTTCAAAATACATACCGATCGTCCACTGCTCAGTCGCGTGCAGAGACTGGACAGTGTACGTACCATGTCGAAAGGGTAATGGGCCAGCCATTTTTCGATGGTCTGGACCCGTAACGATCGTCCTGGTGGCCAACCCGGAACGTAACATAACCGATCACCACGAGGGTCAAAAACATAAAATCATCAAGCACCGTGGCGGAAACAAATTTTTGAGCGTCTCGGCGGAAACAAGTTTTACAGTTTAAAAACATCAAAATCATTTTCGAGCACCGTGACAGAAACATATTAATAAATCTCAAATCATGAAAACTCAAATCAAACGTCGAGGCAGAAATATTTTCTTTATCCTTTATAATCAAAATCAAAACCTCTGAAAACTTTCTTTCTTTCTTCTTTTCTTTTTCTTTTCAAACTCTATTATGCCAGAAATCAAATTCCAAGTTTTCAAAACATGGTTCAAAATATTATTTCACAATTCAGACTATCAATATCATAGAATCTCCCATACTCCAAAACACCTCGAATTCACATTACTTACATATTCATATTCCTATATAAACCACTAGCTTTAACTTCGTACACTTAAACACATACATATATTCATACTACACAAACATATACAGATAATCCAAATCACCTATATTAATCAAAACCACAGCACATCATACCATATACCAGAAATCAAATCAAACATATAACCTATACAGTCTTTATGTACCATAAAACTTACTCAGACAATCGGATACCGAGTAGCAGCAGTCACCGACACCCTAACCTGACTCTGATACCACAACTGTAACACCCCGCCAGAGGCTGGATGCTACCGGCAGGAGACAAGATTGACCCATCACCATAAGCCATGAATTTACCGAAAATTCGGCATGATGTATCCTAAAAACTGGACAACCTGGATCGCAGTCCAGCACTAAAGACAATCTAATATTTCCCCAAACAAATAAATGGACCTTAGGTCCACACAAATCTCATCAAAATCATATCCTAAGGGCTCCGCCCACACCATCTATCAACACTCAAGGGCTCTGTGCCCACCACATCACTAATAATCAAACATTTATTTAATATATATATATATACACACAATATGCTTTGTATGACAAAGTAATAACCAAAGATTTTAACTTCTTAAACTTCTAAACTTCTTCCAGGATACTTGCGAGGGTGACTGCCGCTTAGGTGATCGGCGTCTCGAGCATGACTTCCAAAAACTAAATTGGTTGACCTGTCTGCTAGCCAACCTGCAAAACTAGCAAACTGGCTTGGTGTGAGTTTTAAAAACTCAGTAAGTACCCATACTAATATTACAACTAACATGTCAAACATTTCAGCAGTTTATCAGATTTATTAAATTATTACAAATTCGAGTCTATCAACTTGTTATTATTCTTTATTCTTAATTCATATTAAATCTTCACATTTTCATATCAACATATGTGCTAATCTATTAGCTACACTCAAAGCATACAAAGCAAAACTCATATACATCTATACTATTATCACAATTATCTAACTTTGAAATATCATCGAATCGGTATGTTAAACAAACTTTCCTAACTTCTTTTAATTACAATAATCTTACAATGGCTTAACAATCAAGATTCATAAGCATTTACACATACCGTAACACACCTCTCTTACATTCATGCTAATACAGCTTAACAAACGCGCCTTATAACATCTAATGTTCACATTAGTTTTCAAATCCATTCATCCATTTATTCATTTCACAAAAGCATTCATTATCCATATAATCTACGAGTTTTGTCATACATGTACATACACACAGTTACACACACAATCATCATACAACCAACCACGAAGCACATTTAGTAACCAATACATTGCAAGGCACACAATCAAACATTACATACATTTCACGGCACACCAAAACTCATCGCACAACTTTTCATACACAAGCACATACACGACAAATAATCCAAACATTATTCAAATACTCATATACATAAATATATTTCAAACATACGAATATACATCTTATTACGAAATCAAATCTCATAACTATCACAGTCTTCCCATCTATTCATTTATCGATCAAATCATATTCTTTACTTATCGGTGAACATTCACCATTCATATATGTATCCAATCAGTCACAAACTTCCAGCCATTGGACTAGACTTAGCCTATACCAACCCAACCTCTATACCACTAGATCATATGCATTTGTCATTAATAAACTTATTCCATTAACACACATCTACACGTATAAATACAAATTTAGAAAACAATACTTATTCCTTTCTGCCGACCTACCATACATAAATTATCCATGGCATATCATCACATACCAATACAAACAGGTGTATCAATAATATACAAATACTTTTTTTTTATGTACACATATACATGTCATTACACATTCATACACTTACATACATATACGCATGCATATAGACATTGAGCTCGTCAATTACTTCACTTTATAGCATAGCAATAATTAAAAATCCATACCTGTGGAAGTCGATAAACTTAACGATACATGTTCTCGAACTCTGTCTCAGGAGTATCTCTAACTATCATCGTATTATCCTAAACACTTTAATCATTTAATATATATATACAAATTTTTATATAAATATATATATATATATATGTATATATATATAACTTATATCAAAAAATTAAGTATTTCTCGCATGAGTTACTTACCTGGCTACGCGGACACTCCTGACCTGGATCCGATCTGTCAGAACAAGTAACAAAACATGGTCAGAACCGCTATTTACGAAATTCTTGACTTATCAATAATAAACTTCCGGACTTCCCCGAAATATCCGAATCTCATTCGATTCATACAATTTCAGTTTCATTACTCTTAATATGCCACATATACCACTTTAAACTAACTAAATGACTTAGATTCTCGATCTATGCATTTGCGGGAGATTTTGCGGAAAAGTTTCCGCAAACACTACGGAAGGATCCCGAACCCTCCGAACTCATCCGGAACTATTCAATCACGCTCGCCATGTTATATTTTAGCCATATCCATATTTATAGTCATCTACACTCAGTCGCGTGAGAAACTCTGTTTTACCGGAAGCTCGCTAATTCTACCAGATCGATCTAATTTGTTCCATTTCCACCTGGATTCTACCACATGCATCGTTTTAACATATTATATCACATCCAATTCATTTCATGTCAATTCGCTGCACTACAGAACTACTGGAAGTATCTGAATATATAACGGTAAACTTTAAAATAACACATTTTTAACGGAGAGTTGTACCGAAATTTCGAGGGCATATTCAGACTCCCAAAGGCCATATGAATGCGATGGTGTCGACGGAAATCCGATCGGAGCTACTGTTCACCTGGGTTTACCGTTCATACGTGGGGTTCCTTCCTCGTTTTACGTGCAACCGGCCACTGTTCGGCGAAATCAACTTCGCATACTCGTAGTACTCGTCGAGGGCTTCGATTTGGTGGGTGGCTCGGGCCGTGAAACGAAGCGATGATCTAGAACCGCTAAACTCAAAGCTGCCCATCTTTCTTTCAAAATCTCGTTGTTTCCGGTGACATCTCCGTCGCTGCTGGTGGCCGGTCTCTGTAGGGTCGCCGGAAGAAGCTGCCGATGGTGGTCCGCCGGCGTGAGGCCGGCCGGAGGCCGCCGGCGTAGCTATTGCTTCTTCTGTTGGGGTTTTTTGCTCAGAGCGCCAATTCCCGGTTGTATTTCTGTTGAATACTTCTGTAAAACATTATTATTATGAATAATATATGCACTTTCTATAATATAATCTATCTTTTAAAATGGTAAAGACGTAATGACCTTAGAATGATTAGTCATGGTACTGTTGCAAAGCGTCGCAACTGTCATTGAGTAGTATCATGACGTTGTCATTCTCAGACACTTCCTGGTCAAGGTTTACACTACTTGGTCAGTATAGTAAACCCGTTGAGACCGATACAGGTCGTATACTGGAAAATATGATTCCAATGGTTTCTCAATGAACCATTAGTCTTGGAGACTAGTATAGACGTGTAGGTATTTATAGCGGATAAACACTGAACGACTCACCGAAGATTCTTAATGGATGGTACACCAGCGTCAATAAGAATCTTCTCGGGTTGAGTAGCACTTGTGATTCTTAGACTTGAGATGCCATTGTGGGCACATGAGACATCTTCTACACTTAGATGGCAGTCACGTCATCGATCTTTTTAGATCAGACCTCTGCTTGTTCGTTGGGTGTAGATAGATCCTCAGGGTGTCCTATGTGTATCAAGATAGGATCCGTCAGTTCTGTGTATCAGAGCATAGGTAGTCCATATGATTAGCAATCAGATAAAACCATGGGCCCGTGGTAAAGTTTAGAAGCTAGTTCTAAACATTCTTTTAGAGATTGCTAATGAAATAGTCGACTGGATAATCCCCGTAGAGATTTGACGTTTACATCTATATCTCTGGGATTTATCTGGATACCTGTGACGAAGGAATTATACATTTTCCATGACCTCGACCTGTATGGTTCAGCGAGATTATCCGTGATCGTCATAATCTACGGGTGGATAGATTATGGACACGAAATTTGATTTCGTGACGGATATACCTGAATCTAGAGAGTCTCAATAATGAAGCATACTCGTAGAGCACTAGAGCAACATTAATAAATAATATTGATTATTTATAAAGTCATTTAAAATTTAAACGCAAGATACGTGCTAAAGGGACTAGATAGTCATTTTCCTAATTATTGTGTATTTACATTTAATACTTGATTAATTTAAATACACATTAATTAATAGTCAAAATAAGTTATTTGACTTATATCCTAAATGAATATATGTTTTTAATAGTTAATGTAAATATTATACATATATTTAATATATTTGTATTTTATTAATTAATTGATTATTTAATTGTTAAATGATTAAATTAATTAAAATATAAATATCTTACATTAGGATATTTGATGTAAATGATATTAGTTGCCTTTGTTGACTTAAATAAATATCCATAAAGTGTTTTAGATATTTATCAAGTTGATTAAATGATTTTGAAATGAAATTGAAATGAAAAATTTGGTATATGCTTGCTTGGTGAATTCGGCCAAGGCTAAATTTGCACAAGTATATATTGTTTTCATTTTCTTTTCATTTCTTAACCTAATACACTTTACAAACATAAACTCCATTTAAGAAACAAAAAGGGAGCTTGAGAAAAGAAAGATAAAATCAAGAAAGCTTGGAAATTTAGTAAGTTTCTTGAACTTGCTATTAGTAAGGAAATTGTTCCTTAGGTTCTAGGCTTTAATGTATGATATTCTTAGGTTATTTCTTTCTTTGATCCTTGTGATTTTTGTTGATGGAAGTTTTGATGGAGGTGTAAAGCATGTGTGATGAAGGAAGCGTATGACTATTGTAGTAATAAGCTTTCTTTTAAGGTTTTGGAAACCATGTTGCTAATCTAGAGTTCTTGACCCACTCTTAAATGACCTAGATTTGATCTTGAGTTGTTTCATTGTGTTGAGACTTGGATTGGATGGAATAATGATGATTGAAACAATTGATTTAACCAATTTGGTCTAATTTGTCCAATTTGATGAAATTGAAAAATTAGGGTTCATGAACAATTCCAAATTTGGGGCTTTTCATATATGTTGTGTATTTGTGTGTGTATATGATGCATATAAAGTTTCATGTTCATTGGATTGCATCTTGATG
Source organism: Zanthoxylum bungeanum (assembly GCA_019454045.1). NCBI lineage: Eukaryota > Viridiplantae > Streptophyta > Magnoliopsida > Sapindales > Rutaceae > Zanthoxylum > Zanthoxylum bungeanum. The sequence continues at coordinate 13,566 of SKCR01046772.1, forward strand.
TGTTTTGAGACATGAAATGACAAAAGGCACAAAATGCCCACCATTGGGAGCATTCAGCCAAAGAGTTAGATTTTGGGGATTTTGGTGCTTTTGGTGTTTTGATGTTTTGAACATGCTAAGTTCATCTTAGAAATGATTTAGAATTATTCAAAATTGATTAGATCAATTTCGGACTAAAATGGACAAAATACCAATGTAAGGGTAATTTGGTAAATTCACTTGAATATGATTCATTTGAATTTTGTTTCATAATTTGATTATTGGATAATTAAATAAATGTGTTTATTTAGTTAATCCGAGAAAAAGTTTTGAAATCGGAAAATACGATTTTCCACCGCTTCCGCTGCGTTACCGGATTTAGCCCCTAAAAACCCATACAAAATGGTATCAGAGCGAGTCTGATTCTAGGCCACCTAAAATGATTAGTCTTCATTGAATAAATGTTTAATCATGTTTTCTTGACTTTATGCATGCTTATTATAATCTAATTTGGTTAGATTTAGGGTGTATGACACTTAGCGGAAAATACCTAATTAATAAGGTTTGAATGTAATTATGTATTTGATGCATGTTATATGGTCCGTCTTGTCAATACGGTTTATGAATACTTCTTTGTGACTACATCCGAGACCGTGCCTCTGCTGTGAGGGAGTAGCCGATAGAGATTTATTTATACCAGATGTATATCAGATACTAGGTAAATTCAAGTAAAAGCGGAATTCTGAACATGCCCTAGCTGTCAGGATTACGTAAGTAACTTGAGTTTATCATTGACGAGTTTAACCTTGGTACGTCTCCTTGTGGGCCTGCCTTCACAGCGACAACGAGAAACGACCAGGACCGGAAACCCATGAGTCACTATTGAGTGATTGACAAATGAGTTGTCTACCTGATGAATATACGTAGGCGAGACCGTGCCTCTGCTGTGAGCCGAAGTATATTCACGGGATCCACCTTTCACTATTAGTATTTAATTTAATTATTAAATCTTTGTATTCTGTTTGGGGATTACAGTATTGCATGATTTAGTGGGAGGGGCATTTTTAGATTAAAAATCCATGATCTAGTTTATGCTTTTGATATTATATGAAACTTCTTGATTTCTGCTAACCGTTTTTCGTGATCTATATGATAGATTGGCGATGGCGGCACAATCCAAAAATCAGTTTGCGCGTATGCTTGATGCGAACAAACTGAAAAGCGCTGAGAACTTCGCTGACTGGGAATTGGATTTGAGGATTGTCCTCGATTCCGAAAAGCTGGGATATATTCTTGAGGGTCTGTTGCCCCTTGCTGTGGGTGCGGATGCTTCGGAGGAGGAACGCCAAGTTTTTGAAACTTGGAAGGATGATGATTTAAGGGTTAAATCATATATCCTTAGTTCGCTTTCTCCAAAACTCAAGCAACAGTACTATGGTATGCTAGATTCTTATAGTATGATGACGCGATTGAGACAATCGTTTGAGAACCAAGAACAAGTGATTGTTCACAAAGTCGCCATGGAACTGTTCCATGCGCGTCTAGATGAGCGGCAAAGTGTTAGCCCACATGTTCTTCAGATGATCGATTTGATTGATCAATTGAGGCAAAATAATCTCATCTTGAATGACATTCTCGGTAGGAGTTTCATTCTTGGTTCACTACCAGCTTCATTTCGCCAGTTCGTGATGTACTTCAACATGCACGGGACTGTCTGTACCTACCAGGAGCTACATAGGATGTTGCTCACGGTAGAAGAGGATCTTAAGAAGGGAATACCGACTTGCCCACCTAGATCTACTTCTCTCTCTTCTTCTTCCCAAGGATGGTCCAAGGGAAAGAAGAAGAAAGGGAAGAAGAAAAAGGCTTTCGGTCATCAACAACAGGCAAAGATTACTAAGCCCAAGAGGGCTTCTTAAGACAAATGCCACCACTGCGGCAAAGTCGGGCATTGAAAAAGGAACTGTCCTGATTACATCACCCAGCTGAGGAGAGATAGAGCATCTACATCAGGTACATTTATTTTTCCAGTTATTGATTTATCTTTGGCTTGTGAAGCCGTTACATCCAACTGGATTTTAGATTCTGCTTGTCCCATTCACATCTGCAATTCGTTGCAGGTGCTGAAGGAAAGTAGGAGGCTGAAGCCTGGGGAGATGCAGTTGCGGTTCGGGAGTGGAGACTCTTTGGATGCAGTTGCAGTGGGAGTATGCGAGATCTCATTGCCGAATGAGACACTTTTGTTAAATGAATGCCATTTTGTACCTGGATGTATAGCTAATATTATATCACTTTTTGTATTGGATACAGAAGGCTTTTGTATTAATATTAAGAACAGTTCTTTATATTTATATGATAGTAATAATATTCAGATCCTTTGTTGTCCAAACCAACATGGTCATTATACATTGCAAACTTCAAAAGATATATTAAATACTAGAGTTAATAAACGTAGTTTACCTGTAATTAATAATACTGAACTTTGGCATATGAGACTTGGTCACATTGGCGTTAAACGCCTTACCCAATTGGTTAGGAATGGTTTGATACCAGATCTTACCATTGAATCCTATCCAACTTGTGAATCCTGTATTCAGGGTAAGATGACCAAAGCCTTATTTTCTGGTGTTGGACACCGCGCCACTAACTTACTGGAACTCGTACATTCTGATGTATGTGGTACACTAAGTCAAACTGCTCACAGTGGTTATTCGTACTTCCTTACCTTTACCGATGATCTGTCACGGTACGGTTATGTCTATTTGATGAGACATAAATCGGAAACCTTTGAAAAGTTCAAAGAGTTCCGAAATGAAGTAGAAAAACAAACTGGTAAATATATTAAATGCCTTCGATCAGATCGAGGCGGCGAATATATGAGTGGTGAGTTCATGGATTATATGAAGGAGAATGGGATTCTCGCTCAATATACTCCTCCACGTACTCCACAGCATAATGGAGTGTATGAGAGGAGAAATCGGACTTTATTGGATATGGTCCGATCAATGTTGAGTTTCACAGATTTGCCCTATTATTTATGGGGCTACTCTCTCTTAACAGCCGCACATCTTTTGAACAAGATTCCTTCAAAAGCTGTTCCTACGACTCCGTATCAGATATGGTTCGGTAGGAGACCAAATCTTAATTATATTAAGGTTTGGGGTTGTCCTGCCTATGTCAGGGTGACTCAGCAAGATAAGCTTTCGCCTCGGGGGCAAAAGTTTAGGTTTGTCGGATATCCTTCGAATACGAGGGGATATCTGTTCAATGATACCGAGCATCGAAATGTGTTCGTAGTGTAGGGGTATTTAGGGGCAGAATCCGGTAACGCAGCGGAAGCGGTGGAAAATCGTATTTTCCGATTTCAAACCTTTTTTATCGGATTGATTAAATAAACATATTTATTTAATTATTCAATAATCAAATTAGGAAACAAAATTCAAATGAATCATATTCAAGTGAATTTACCAAATCGCCCTTATATTGGTATTTTGTCCATTTTAGTCTGAAATTGATCTAATCAATTTTGAATGATTCTAAATCATTTCTAAGATGAACTTAGCATGTTCAAAACATCAAAACACCAAAAGCACCAAAAATCTCCAAAAGTCCATCCTTGGCCGAATGCACTAATTAGTGCCATTTTGTGCACTTTGTCATTTCATGCATCAAAACACATCAATATGTAATCCAATGAACATGAAACTTTATATGCATCATATACACATCCAAATGCACAACATATATGAAAAGCCCCAAATTTGGAATTGGTCATGAACCCTAATTTTTCAATTTCATCAAATTGGACAAATTAGACCAAATTGGTTAAATCCAACACTTCAATCATCTTTCTTCCATCCAATCAAAGTCTCAACACAATGAAACAACTCAAGATCAAATCTAGGTCATCTAGGAGTGGGTCAAAAACTCTAGATTAGCAACAAGGTTTCCAAAACCATAAAAGAACACTTATTACTACAATAGCCATAAGCTTCCTTCATCATACATGCTTTACACTTTCACCAAAACTTCCATCATCAAAAACACAAAGAATAAAGAAAGAAATAACCTAAGAACATCATATGTTAAAGCCTAGATCCTAAGGAATATTTTCCTATCTAATAGTAAGTTGAAGAAACTTACTAAAAACCAAGCTTTCTTTGATTTCTTCTTTCTTTCTCACAAGTTTCCTTTGTTTTCATTAATGGAGTTTATGTCAAAGTGAATTAGGTTAAAAAATGAAAGTGAAATGAAAACTATAAATACTTGCTACACTTTTAGCCTTGGCCGAATTTGGCCAGGCCAAATGCAAGAATAATAATTTCAATTTCATTTCACCTTTTATCTTATCAACTTTAATAAATATCTAAAAACACTTAAAGATATTAATACAAAGTCAACAAAGGCAACCAAGAGAAATATAACTCTTATATTCTAAGGTCATGGCCGAATTTAATAGAAAATAAAGGAAAAAGATATTTTATTTTTCAAACAATTTTGAACAAATATCTTAAGAAGTCAAAATCAATTTGACAACCTTTTCCTTTAATGTATAAGTCAACAATTGCAACTTATAATAATTTCCTAACTTTATCATTTGGTGATATATTTATATTTTAATTATATTAATCATTTAACAATTAAATAATTAAATAATTAATTAAATACAAATATATCAAATATATGTATTATATTTACTTTAAATATCTCAAATACATATATTAATGATATGTCAAATACCTTTATTTGACTATTTATTAATGTGTATTTAATAATATCATATATCAAATACAAATACACATTAATTAGGAAATGACGGTTCGGCCCGTTCGCATGTATTTTAAACGATTTATAAATAATCATCATTATTCATAAATGTTGCTCTAGTGCTCTACGAGTATATTTCATTATTGAGACTCTCTAGATTCAGGTATATCCGTCACGAAATCCAATTTCGTGTCCATAATCTATCCACCCGTAGATTATGACGATCACAGATAATCTAGCTGAATCATACAGGTCGAGCTCATTGCATACGTATAATCTCTCCGTCACAGGTGTCTGGATAATACCAGAGATATAGATGTAAACGTCAAATCTCTATAGGTATTATCTCGTCGACGTATCTATTAGCAATCTCTAAATAACACTCGGAACTTACTTCCGATGTATACTGTGGCCACAGATTTAACAGACTACTAAATATATATGGACTACCTATGCTCTGTACACAGAACTGACGGATCCTATCTTGACACACACAGGATATCTTGAGGATCGATCCACACCCAACGAATAGGCGGAGGTCTGATCTAAATAGATCGGTGACGTGACTGCCATCTAAGTGTGGAGGATGTCTCATACATCCACAGTGGTGTCTCAAGTCGAAGGACCACTATGCTACTCAACCCGAAGATTCTTATTGACGTTGGTGTACCATCCATTAAGAATCTTCGGTGATCCGTTCAGTGTTTATACACTATAAATACCTACACGTCTATATGAGTCTCTCCAGACTCATGGTTCATTGGGATAAACCATCAGACCAAGTCTCGATATACGACATGTATTGGTCTCAACGAATTTGACTAACCGACCCGTGTTAGCAAATCTTGACCAGAAACTATGTTTGATAATATATATATAACAGTGACACTTCCCAATGTCAATTACAAACTAACTTTGTAACTGTGTACTGGATTATATATTATCGGGCCTTTGTCTAATATATACATATCACTAAACCTTTTCTAGTTTCAATCTAATCGTAATCAGATCGAATACGTATATAAAAACAAGAGGTGCAACCATAAATAAGTAATATTATGGAATAAGGGGATGTTCGTATTCATGATTCAGACATTAATACGGTCCGGATTGGCGCTCTGAGCACCAACCCCAACAATTTCTCCCACTTGCTCTAGTGCCAATCCACGGTATCATATACACGTCTCAATGTGTATCATATTCACATGGCCCTCAAAAGCTCACCAGTACTTAAGAGGCAAGAATCAAGTCCGCTATGAAATATTGAGTTTGTCAAACAAACTCCATCGTTTCCCATAGCCAGCATCATTCATATTTTGTGAAATCTAAATAATACATTAATATGAAATGGATGATATATCTGTATAATGCTACAGCTACTAAGTTGTCCAAGTATTTAGGGATCAAATCCAAAAATACTATGCGGACAACCGCAAGCACAACACCAATTTAAAACTTCTAATTTAAAAGGTCACTATACAACTTCATAAGTCAATACTTCATAAGTTGCATCTAATTTTACTCAGTTAGTAGAATCCTTTGTGACACTCCCACTGCATCTTTTGTGACTCTTTATGACATAGACTATCTAACGTCATAATTAGTCTCAAAACTAATATGACCCTAATGGTTGCAGACTGTATTCTCCATGAATTAGAAACTCGTTCTTAATATCTCAAAGATCACAAAGAACGTGTTTCAAGATCCATCATATGGTCTATAGGATGTCAAAATAACTCGTAACAATTACGATTAAATCATATCTACAATCGCACATTATAAAGTATTTATTATGTCATCATCAAATGATACATAAGATTGATTAGACATTCTAATCAATATCTCTTTCGAAAAAGGAATCATCCTTTACGAAAAATGAATATTTTATATAAGACACACAATAACTGTCCAACAGTTATACTAACTGTCATACAGATAGCCTAGTTATGTCCTTTATTAGATCATATCTAATGTACGAATAATAGGAGTATCTCACAAGTCTTTTAGTTTTATATCTTATATAAAACTTTATATCAAATATAACAAAGACTACTCCCACTGTTATCACGGAGTAAAGAAGACTTAGGTAAATCTTTTACCTTACAAACATCTCATTATTACTATAATAATGACAATGTCGTTAAGATATATAACACTAGAAAGTAATATGTACGCTCCCACTAACCCTTTTATCACATATGTATTCTATATACTTTGACAAGATCAGACAATCTGACGATATCAAAAATAGAGAACACATATTTCTGGAAGACTTATCTGAGTCTACAATAGGCTCTATAAGCTAGCACACTAAACTGCGATCTCAGTAGAACACAAACTCTAGGGCCATTTCAGAATGAACTCTTCAATAAGGAAATCACAACTGATCTCTTATCTGAATAAGTCATCCAAAAATGCCACTTTGCATTCTTTAGCTAAAATATACAGTTTATTATCAACATTAACCAATATATCTTTAATTTTTCATTTAGTTTGACTAGAGATAAGTTTTCTCAGAATCTACAATAGATTGCTGAGTATAACTTTTCTCACTGTCATACTGTAAAGGTCAAACCTTTAATAAGCTCACAATTCTTTCGTTGCGCAAACAATTAGCACATTTTATGAACTAATTCATAATGAAAGATTAATCAAGTTCAAAACTTGATCGTAGTAAGCTACGAACAATCTTAGATCTATGGTTCAATGGTGAACTTCCAGAATCGATATCAAATATCGCTTCCATTATAAGTCATAGGATAATTTTTCTTCAATAAGAAAACAAAGGAACCATTAAGTATCAAATACTCGTGAATGATTCTGTTATCCTATTAGACTTATATAGAAGATGTATAAGGGTTGTTTCATCTTATTAATTACATAGTTCCAATTATAATTTATCATTCTCACATTTGACTTCAATAAGTCAAGTGTTTGCTACAATAGTTAACATCAGATGTTACACACCAAGTAATAAAACAATTTTATTACTTAGGATCGTAGGAAAGATATCCTATTAAATAGAATACAATATTCTATTAAATAGAATAAATGATAAACTTTTACTTATACCTCCAAGGTGTAAGTAATTTCCATTATATAACTATTATATAAAAGAAAGATTCAAATCTCAAACTTTTCAAGATTCGAATTTTCTACCTATACATATCATATATGTAACTATAGAAATTAATGGAACATTAATTAAAGAGATGAATTAGTGTTACTGTAGCATAACCCCAAGAGTATTGAAACTAATTCGGTAACATTCAATATCAGACGAATCAAATCATATAAGATTCGATTGTTCCCACTACTCAATTCCATCAAGATGGAATTGTGGAAGAACGATATTGAATATGAATCATATTCACTGAATAACCTTAGAACTAATTGCTTTAAATTCATATGTTTGATCGTACCAAAAATCTTTGAATAGTTCAAAGACATGTAATGAATTTTAAGGATCTAGTTTTCAAAATTCTTCAGATTGAATATATTTGAACAAGTCAAAAATGTTCAATCTACGTTTCATCAGAACATATTGAAAGTTCTTGATACTTTCAAGACTTTCAATATTTGTTCCTTCAGAAACACGTAACTAAGTTATGAAAATTCATCAACTAAGTTACGAAATAAAGAAAACTACCTTAAGCAATTATTATTTGTAAAACTACATACATCCAATGTATCAGTTAAATAAATTTGGTGGTCCAATGACAATCATTGGTTAAACGAGATCTTAATCACTTTCCTGAATACAATATTCATTAAATGGATAAGGGTGTGTGGTGTGATCTAGTATCAAACCATCCTTTACCATACGGATTGAGCATCCAATACTTAAGTGATTAAATTCATAAAGCACCGTTCTAAATTATTTACTTTACCGAATAATTTTTCTTAATGTTTATCTCTACTTCAATGACACTACTAGTTATATTTAAAATATATAACAATTATTTATAAAGAAAAAATAACTATCCAATAGTCGCAAGTTCCGATATCAAATATCAAAACAATCGTTAACTAATATTTTAAATAACTAGACGGGAGATCCGGTATCCAATACATATAGTTGTTGTATTTGTGAAAATCGATATTTTCTATACACAACTATACGCATCTCATTTCTTTAGCTTTACTATTTGCATTCAACTATTCACAACAATTGTAAATAATTGATTAGCAAATTGTGTCAGACACATTACCTCTAAAGGTAATTAAAGCTTAGAAACGTCATTACTAGATAAACAAAAACCTAATGGGGCTTTCTTAATGCCAGTCAAGAATCTCGAGACATGAACTAATTCAAGTCAATTCTTACTGCATAAGAAACTATTCTCTCTAAAGTATTATATCCTAAAAGGGATATCTATTTAGATTATCTATCAGGACTTAGAAACTAAGTCATTAACCATCTTTATTTTTGAAGAAAAACGGAACAATAGTTCCCGATGGTTTAGACCAATCTAATAATATCATAGTCTATTAGTATCTAGAACCTATTCTAGAATAATTGCAACCAAGAGTCAAGTCAGATAACATATCAAAATATGTGTGCAGTAAATAAAAGTTTAATTCTATATAAACAATAGAATAAGGAAACAAACAAGCGGTAATTTCCATAACAATACACACTGCCTAAGTTATGGAATATTTTAAACTTAGCAGTGCCTCCCACTATTTTACCTAATACCGTAATCCCCAACGGAAAAAAGAGAATTCAATAATTAAATCGAATTCAATAATGGGAAGAGGACCCCATGAATATATTTCGACTCACAGCAGAGGCACGGTCTCGCCTATGTTGGAAATTCTAATCCATTCCCCAAGATCAAAAGAGCAAACAAAACATATAAATGAATAAACAATATTGAAGTATGGCGGAATCATACTCACAAAGATCGGAATGCGGATGCGTTGATGAAACAAAAATTTTCTCCTTTGTGCAGTGAGGGTTTCGGCCAAACAGAAAAGAGAAGCTCCAAGCAATTTTTGATCCTTCCAAGCTCTAAGATTAGTTTCCCATAACACCTTTGTATGATCCCTTGATGGTGCTAGCCTTGTGTGTAATTTTATGTTCCAAACAAACACAAATTCTTCAAGTTTTTGCAACAAAAACAGAAAAGTGGAGAGGGCTGTGAGAGCTCACAGTTTCGGTCATGAGAGAATAGGAGAGAGTGAGAGTTTTGATTTCAAAAATCAATTTATATTTATGTCATAATTATTTTCAAACAAATACCAAATATTTGGTAAAGCAAAAGTCAAATCTCTACCATTTGGTTTGACTTGGAGTGTCCAACACTTTTCCAACCTCTCACCTAAACCCATCACCTAAAAGCAAAAGCTTTGACTAGTGATGTGATGGATGATGTGACATGTGGGCCCCACTCGATTCCGAATGCAAGTGGGCCCGTAAACACTCCCGGGCTCGAGTTCGATAATTCTGAATTAACGAACTTTCGTCGCGACGTTATTTAAATCGAATTTAATTAAATAATTATGCCTAGAAAAATTACTATTCACGTCGCTAACGAATTAATTCTAAATTAACTCGTTTGCCCGAATTAAAATCTAATTTTAATTCCGCGTCGAAATCGAATTTCGTTTAATATATCAAATATATTATTTTAACGATTAATTCTAAATTAATCTTTCTCTCTCTTTGAATAGTACTTTATCCAAGATAAAGTCTCTCCGCAATTAATCCAAGATTAATTGAGTTCGAATCATACATCATCGGTGAATCTTCGGGAAGCGACCCAAGAGACCTCTAGATATGTTGGCAGTAAATCCGGTTGTCGAACTATCCGAACACGTACGTACCAAGTACTACGTTTTTACCGATTTACAATACAAGGTTAGCCTCTAGCAAAACGCCATGCCTACCCAATTCTCTAGAAATATTCTTACAGGAATATAAGATCTATAACAGGCGTAGTATACCGTAGTATAGTGTATACTGATCCAGTATCGGATGATCACATGTAAGGCCTGAGGCTGGAGATGTGTCTGCCCCGTACGAAAGATATATCGGACATCAAGCAACTAGTCTCTTTGAATCGGATAATCCTGACCTTGTCATATTATCCCGATGGTTGCAACCATTATAGAGTACTAGTTCTGTATCCTGCGCGATCATCATCTCCATATGTCTGAAGTGATACTTCCGTCTTGACATCACACCCAATACACTACGATTCTCGATAAACCTAGAAGAGGTGTACACAGAACCTGTTAAAGCCCTGGACGACCAAAACTAAAGTCTACCGATTGTCGCAAGTACTAGCGATGCAAGTCTCAGGTTAAGACCATATGCACCTACCCTGAAGCGGACTCCCATAGACACGTAGACATACTACTAATGGGATTCCGCGGGGTCTATCCAGAGCGAAGCTGTTTTCCGTACCATCGGTAAAACACAACCTCCTACCGCACTTGCATAAGTATCCTATACTTAAATATACGAGAACTATGCCGTTGTGCCCTCACAACACGCACAAGTGCAGTACTAGTCTATTCCGCATTATCGATGTCCAATCTCGATAATACTACGACTAGGGATATTTAATGATTAAACCTTTATGGATTGATACTGTCTCATATCATCTCAATCCGGAACTAATCATAGGGACTTTTACCATTATATATCAAAGTAAGTAAATTACAAAACGTAAAAGGCAATTTCATTACTACATAGTTAATTTTGTACAATAAACAATATCATTTACAAAACAGTGACGCTATGGGTCATACATGTCTAACAATCTCCCACTTGGCCTATAGCCAGTCACTCAAGCATCTAATACCTGAACTATGTACATGTCGCTCAAACTTTTCTCGAGGAATTGCTTTCGTCAGCGGATCTGCAATGTTGTCCTCTGATGCGATCTTTTCGATCTTCACATCGCCACGATGTATGATCTCTCGAATCAGATGGAATCGTCGAAGAACATGTTTGGATCGTTGATGAGACCTTGGTTCCTTAGCCTGCGTTATAGCCCCCTATTGTACAATACAATGGAACGGGCTCAGCTGCTAACGGAACTACTCCTAATCCCATTAGGAATTTTCGGATCCAAACCGCCTCTTTTGCTGCTTCAGCTGCTGCTATGTACTCCGCTTCAGTTGTTGAATCGGCAACAGTATCTTGCTTGGAAGATTTCCAGCTCACTGCTCCGTTATTCAAACAAAATATGTACCCGGATTGCGACTTAAAGTCGTCTCTGTAGGTTTGGAAACTTGCATCGGTATACCCAGATACCTCAAGTTCTCCATCTCCATAGATTAAGAAAGCATCCTTAGTTCTTTTAAGATACTTAAGGATACTCTTAACCGCCATCCAGTGATCTTTACCTGGATCGGCCTGATATCGACTGCAAATGCTCAAAGTATGGGACACATCAGGTCGTGTACATATCATGGCATACATGATCGATCCGACTGCCGAAGCGAACGGAGTCCGACTCATGTTGTCTCTCTCATCTTGTGTTTTAGGACACATGTCCCTAGATAGATAGACGCCATGTGATGTTGGTAACAGTCCCCTCTTGGACTGATCCATGTTGAATCTTTTCAACACCTTATCAATATATGTACTCTGGGAGAGTCCAAGTAGCTTTCTAGATCTATCCCGGTAGATCTTTATTCCTAGAATGAAAGCTGCTTCTCCCAGATCTTTCATGGAGAATTTCAATGAAAGCCAAGCTTTCACCGACGTTAACATGGGAATGTCATTGCCTATTAGCAATACATCGTCGACATAAAGGACAATAAAAGTCAGTGCACTCCCACTTGCCTTCTTGTATACACAAGGATCATCTACGTTTTGAATGAAATCATATTCTTTTATGACCTTATCAAAACGTTGGTTCCATGACCTCGATGCTTGCTTCAGTCCATAAATGGACCGATTTAACTTACAAACCTTGTTTGCAAGTCTAGGTGCGATAAAACCATCAGGCTGTTGCATGTAAACATCCTCCGAAAGGTTTCCGTTAAGGAAAGCGGTTTTAACATCCATCTGCCATATTTCGTAATCGTAATATGCAGCTATCGCAAGCATTATCCGAATGGATTTAATCATGGCAACTGGTGAGAAAGTTTCGTCATAATCAACTCCAAGTTGTTGACGATACCCCTTCGCTACAAGCCTAGCTTTGTACGTTTGTACGTTGCCATCCCTGTCGGTCTTCTTCTTGAAGACCCATTTGCATCCAATAGGCTTTACGCCTTCTGGTGCATCAACCAGTGTCCAAACTTGGTTGGTATACATGGAATCCATTTCGGCCTTCATGGCTTCTTACCATAAAGCGGATTCGATACCTTGTATCGCTTCCTCATACGTAGCCGGTTCAGTATCCTCAATAGGATTAATATCTACATAGGTGAGATCAGGAATCCATACCTCTCAGGTATTATCCTGACTCTCTCCGACCTACGCAGTCCTTGTGTATTTGAAGATTGTGGTTCAGTCTCATCCCGGATGGACTGTTCATGTTCCGTTGTTGATTCATCGCCAGGAACAGTATCACTGTGACTTTCATCGAGTTCTACTTTCCTCCCACTAACCACTACATTTAAGAATTCCTTCTCAAGGAAAACCGCATGTAGAGCAACAAATACTTTGTTCTCTCATGGGTGATAGAAGTAATATCCTTTGGTTTCCCTAGGATATCCAACGAATAGGCATTTATCTGATTTGGGTTCAAGTTTGGTACCTTCCAAACGTTTAACATATGCCCAGCAACCCCAAATCTTCAGGAATGAGAAACCCGGTTTCTTTCCTGTCCATATCTCATATGGAGTCTGTTCAACAGACTTTGACGGAACCTTATTCAGAATAAGAATTGTACTATTTAATGCATATCCCAGAAGGAAATCGGCAGCTCAGTGCGACTCATCATTGACCTTACCATGTCCAGCAAGGTACGGTTTCTCCGTTCAGACACACCATTTAATTGTGGTGTTCCAGGAGGAGTCCACTGCGAAAGAATACCATATTCTTTCAAGTAATCTTGAAACTCATTACTTAAGTATTCGCCACCACGGTCCGACCGTAATGTCTTAATACTCTTGCTTGTTTATTTTTCAACTTCGTGTCGAAACTCTTTGAATCGCTCAAAAGTTTCCGACTTGTGCGTCATAAGATACACATAATCGTAACGTGATGCATCATCCGTAAAGGTTACGAAGTATCGATATCCACCTCTAGCCTGGCTAGACATGGGCCCACAAACGTCACTAAGAACGAGGGCTAACATTTCAGTGGCGCGTTCACCTTTACCGCTAAAAGGTGATTTAGGCATTTTGCCTAATAAACAAAATTCGCAGACGTCATATGAATTTGGATCAAATCCGTCCAAGTACCCACTCTTCGAAAGTGTGGATATGCGAGTCTTGTTAATGTGTCCCAGACGACAATGCCACATATAAGTTTCATCCTTTGGATTACTCATTTTAAGCCTTTTGTTTGTTACTTTATATGTTGGAGATTCGTTTATATTCAAAATATAAAGACCATTATTTGCAACTGCAGTGCATATTTCTGCATCATCTTTATATAAATAACACCCAGTGTTTCTAAATACAAAAGTGTACCCATGCTGGGTTAACAAAGATACAGATATAATATTCCTAGTCAAACTAGGTACAAAATAACAGTCATTTAATTTAAGTACATGCCCCGAGGGCAGTTCTAATACAAAAGTGCCCACGGCCAAAACAGCAACAGGAGTTCCGTTTCCAACTCGCAGATCAATCTCCCCTGAAGCCAGTCTCCTGCTGTCCTGCAGATCCTGCACATCAGTACATATATGAGAACCACAACCAGAATCAAAAATCCAATTTTTATAACTAGAAGTAGCCATGTTTATTTCAATAACAAACATACCAGTGGTCGGTGCCTTGCCCGCCTTGATCTCCTTTACGAGCGCCTTGTTCATGCGGCAGTCACGCTTCCAGTGACCTCTCTTGCCGCATTGAAGGCATATGTCTTGTGACTTGTCCTTTGGCTTCCCAGAAGCCATCGACTTCTTGGCCTTGCCTTTGTTCCTATGCTTCCTCTTTTTCACCCCTCCAGTTGCCTTGGGCCCAGCCCTCGACTTATGAGAGGTCGATGCAAAGTGCGCCTCGCGCTTGTTGCCTTTAAGAAGCTTTTTCTCTGACTTCTTTAGAATGGACATTAACTCTCCAAGAGTATCGTCCGTATCCATCAACTTGTAGTTGATGATAATCTGCTTCCAAGTATCGGGAAGTGACTGTAAGACTATGTCTATAGTCAGTTCAGCCTCCAAGACTATTCCCATCTTGGCCAACTCATCAATGTCGGCTATCATTTGAGTCCCGTGGGCCTCAACTGAACCGCCATCTGTCATACGGGAGCGAAAGAGTCTCTTTACCAACTCATACCTCTCCATCCGCTTATTAGTGCAGTGAAGATCCTTTAGTCTAGCCATCATATCATAAGGATCCAAGTCCCTATTCTGGCGACGAAAGTGTTGAGTCATCGAAGCAAGCATGATCGACCTAGTCGTTTCACAATCATCGCTGTGAGTTTTCCATAACTCCAGCTCAAGTAGATCAGTAGGCTCAGGTCCAAGAGGTTTCTGTATGGTATACAGCAGCCTCTCTGCCCCAAGGACTATCCTCAGGTTCATTTCCCAGTCAGCGAAGTTCGTACCCTTAAATACATTATCACCCATGATTATGTCTCGGATATTTCCCTTGTTTGCCATCTTAACTACGATAGTCAAACTATCTAGTTAACGATATATGGGTACAGTCAAACTGTTACAAAAAATAACATTATATTAGTCCAACTAATTTTTAAAATTAATATTGACGAAATAAGTTTTGTAAGCGCGTAAAGCTAAGTATCTGAATGAAATTGCAAATTCAATACTAGCCTCCCACTATTTTCTACAAGTCTCTAACCCTCTGTCGAGTACTCGGGAAATCCAATTTCTAGTGGGCTAGGATCCCGTTAAAAAACACACAACCTTGACTTTGGCCAACAAGTTGTATGATATTTAACTAGGTAGATCTCGAAGATCAATTGGATCCCATCCAATTCCTAGGTCCGGTAGGTGACATCCAAGTCCGAAACATATATATATCCAATACATACGTCAATGTATCCAATACATTTTCCTAACCTTTTCCTCTGAATCAACTAAGTCTTGGCTTTGGCACAACAAACTTAATGATTCCAGTTAAGCGGGACCCATTGACATGGAAATTTTCGTAATCAATGTCGTTGGACAAGAAGTGATCTTGACTTTGGCCAACAAATCACAACTTGGACAAGACACCGATGTGGAACAAAACTCCCATGATTCAAACACATCCTCAATTGACAAAGGTCTTGACTTTGGCCAACAAACCAATGCCAATTTCGGATCTTGAGAGAGAATCATTCAACGGAAGGAAAATCGCTTAATATTGTTTGAGGGATTTTCGCGTAATTGGCAACCAATTAATTTATCTTTGTTAGGTCTCATCATCATACACCCTTAAGCATGCTTCTAAAACATCATAAAGCGCGTAAAATAAAATAATAGTGATATTCGGATGGATATATAACAATTTGCTCCTAGAACAAATCACTCCATTTCCTCTCCCCGGCTAGCACTATTCTACTTCTACCCAATTACATAATATATAAGAGAAACCTCATTTTCATTAAGGGGAATTAGGTGAGAAGAGAATACAAAGAGATAATAAGAGAAAGGCTGGACACGCAGGTCCAATTTAAAATTCTGAATTTACAATAATTTCTAAATTACCATTCCCTTCTAATATCCATCCGATATACACTATTCATTCATACATCCCACATTCATTCATTCAAGGCATGTTATACAACCAATCTAATCCAATTAATTAGTCTTTAATTAGGTGACAATACAATGTTCAAACAATTGTTTGCATTTGCGCGAGTCCAACTCGTTTTGAGAATAAGTACTTATAGTACGAATTCATGAATCATATCGAACTACTCGTCAAATCCAATTTAAGTCGTATTCAATACTAATCCTTTTATTTAATTCTAAATTAAATATTTACACTTTTATTGTGCTTTTATAACTTAGATTCCAAATCTAATCCAACCGGGTCTCAAAATCCAACTAACATCTAATGTCCGTTTAATTAAAGTCCGATGGGCTTTCAATTGATTTCATTAGGCTTGGGCTTTGGTCAATGTGGGTCAAACCCAATTACCAAGCCCAAATAAGGAATCACCCTCATTTGCCTTAAAATCAATATCAAGCCCATAAGGCCCAATTAAACATAAAAGCCCATTTATTACATTTGGACTTAATAGAGTCATTTAGGCCCAATTTTGGATCCAATCCAATTGGCCCAAACCTACTTGGCCCAACCAAGCCCATTATGCCCAAATATATAGTTTTTAGGCCCAATTCAAAATTAAGCCCAATTAATCAAATTTTAAAATTCCAAATTTTATAACTTAATTAACTAAAGTGTAATGTCATGATTAATCCTTTAAATCAATATTTCCAAAATTATCAAATTAATCCATTAATCATATGTTTATCTTAAATACATGTCCAACATTATTTAATCAAAAAAATCAAGTCCCTAATCATCCATTAAGCATTCGGCCAAGGTGATAAAATGGTTCCGATTTCGTTTTTCAATCCGATCGAATTACAAATCGTCATTCCATATTGTTTCAAGTCATCCAATGATCTTAAAATCAAAAAATCATCAAGTCCATTATGCCTACATGTATTCGGCCAAGCCACTTTTGGGTTGAAAAATTAATCCAATTTATTTTCCATGAAATTGATGATGTATAACCTTAAGTAACATACATCTAAGCATATTTAATCAAACAAACTCATCAAATCATGCTTCATACAATTTTCCCCAATATCACCCTAATATATTTTCATGCTCTTTAGGCTCTGATACCATTGTTGGAAATTCTAATCCATTCCCCAAGATCAAAAGAGCAAACAAAACATATAAATGAATGAACAATATTGAAGTATGGCGGAATCATACTCACAAAGATCAGAATGCGGATGCGTTGATGAAACAAAAATTTTCTCATTTGTGCAGTGAGGGTTTCGGCCAAACAGAAAAGAGAAGCTCCAAGCAATTTTTGATCCTTCCAAGCTCTAAGATTAGTTTCCCATAACACCTTTGTATGATCCCTTAATGGTGCTAGCCTTGTGTGTGATTTTATGTTCCAAACAAACACAAATTCTTCAAGTTTTTGCAACAAAAACAGAAAAGTGGAGAGGGCTGTGAGAGCTCACAGTTTCGGTCATGAGAGAATAGGAGAGAGTGAGAGTTTTGATTTCAAAAATCAATTTATATTTATGTCATAATTATTTTCAAACAAATACCAAATATTTGGTAAAGCAAAAGTCAAATCTCTACCATTTGGTTTGACTTTGAGTGTCCAACACTCTTCCAACCTCTCACCTAAACCCATCACGTAAAAGCAAAAGCTTTGACTAGTGATGTGATGGATGATGTGACATGTGGGCCCCACTCGATTCCGAATACAAGTGGGCCCGCAAACACTCACGGGCTCGAGTTCGATAATTCCGAATTAACGAACTTTCGTCGCGACGTTATTTAAATCGAATTTAATTAAATAATTATGCCTAGCAAAATTACTATTCACGTCGCTAACAAATTAATTCTAAATTAACTAGTTTGCCCGAATTAAAATCTAATTTTAATTCCGCGTCGAAATCGAATTTCGTTTAATATATCAAATATATTATTTTAACGATTAATTCTAAATTAAACTTTCTCTCTCTTTGAATAGTACTTTATCCAAGATAAAGTCTCTCCGCAATTAATCCAAGATTAATTGAGTTCGAATCATACATCATCGGTGAATCTTCGGGAAGCGACCCAAGAGACCTCTAGATATGTTGGCAGTAAATCCGGTTGTCGAACTATCCGAACACGTACGTACCAAGTACTACGTTTTTACCGATTTACAAGACAAGGTTAACCTCTAGCAAAACGCCGTGCCTACCCAATTCTCTAGAAATATTCTTACTGGAATATAAGATCTATAACAGGCGTAGTATACCGTAGTATAGTGTATACTGATCCAGTATCGGATGATCACATGTAAGGCCTGGGGCTGGAGATGTGTCTGCCCCGTACGAAACATATATCGGACATCAAGCAACTAGTCTCTTTGAATCGGATAATCCTGACCTTGTCATATTATCCCGATGGTTGCAACCATTATAGAGTACTAGTTCTGTATCCTGCGCGATCATCATCTCCATATGTCTGAAGTGATACTTCCGTCTTGACATCACACCCAATACACTACGATTCTCGATAAACCTAGAAGAGGTGTACACAGAACCTGTTAAAGCCCTGGACGACCAAAACTAAAGTCTACCGATTGTCGCAAGTACTAGCGATGCAAGTCTCAGGTTAAGACCATATGCACCTACCCTGAAGCGGACTCCCATAGACACGCAGACATACTACCAATGGGATTCCGCGGGGTCTATCCAGAGTGAAGCTGTTTTCCGTACCATCGGTAAAACACAACCTCCTACCGCACTTGCATAAGTATCCTATACTTAAATATACGAGAACTATGCCGTTGTGCCCTCACAACACGCACAAGTGCAGTACTAGTCTATTCCGCATTATCGATGTCCAATCTCGATAATACTACGACTAGAGATATGTAATGATTAAACCTTTATGGATTGATACTGTCTCATATCATCTCAATCCGGAACTAATCATAGGGACTTTTACCATTATATATCAAAGTAAGTAAATTACAAAACGGTAAAAGGCAATTTCATTACTACATAGTTAATTTTGTACAATAATACAATATCATTTACAAAACAGTGACGCTATGGGTCATACATGTCTAACAGCCTACGTATATTCACAGGTAGACAACTCATTGTCAATCACTCACTAGTGACTCCGAGGTTCCGGTCCTTGTCGTTTCTCATTGTTGCTGCTAAGGCAGGCCCACAAGGAGACGTATCAAGGTTAAACTTGTCAATGATAAACTCAAGTTACTTGCGTAACCCTGACAGCTAGGGCACGTTCAGGATTCTGCTTTCGCTTGAATTTATCTAGTATCTAATATACATTCGGCATAAATAAATTTATATCAGCTACATCCTCACAGCAGAGGCACGGTCTCGGATGTAGTCAACGAAAAGATATTTATAAACCGTATTGACAAGACGGACCAAGAAACAAGTATTCCAAATACTAGTTACTTTAAAACCTTATTAAGCGGGGATATTCCATTAAGTGTCATACACCCTAAATCTAATCAAATTAGATTATAAAATGCATGTATAAAGTCAAGAAAACATGATTAAACATTGAATAAAACAAGCTAATCATTTTATGGAGGCCTAGAATCAGACTCGCTCTGATACCATTTTGTAGGGGTATTTAGGGGCAGAATCCGGTAACGCAGCGGAAGCAGTGGAAAATTGTATTTTACGATTTCAAAAATTTTTCTCGGATTGATTAATCAAATTATGAAACAAAATTCAAATGAATCCTATTCAATTAAATTTACCAAATTGCCCTTATATTGGTATTTTGTCCATTTTAGTCTGAAATTGATCTAATCAATTTTGAATGATTCTAAATCATTTTTAAAATGAACTTAGCATGTTCAAAACATCAAAACACCAAAAGCACCAAAAATCCCCAAAAGTCCATCCTTGGCCGAATGCACTACATTAGTGCCATTTTGTGCACTTTGTCATTTCATGCATCAAAACACATCAATATGTAATCCAATGAACATGAAACTTTATATGCATCATATACACATCCAAATGCACAACATATATGAAAAGCCCCAAATTTGGAATTGTTCATGAACCCTAATTTTTCAATTTCATCAAATTGGACAAATTAGACCAAATTGGTTAAATCCAACACTTCAATCATCTTATTCCATCCAATCAAAGTCTCAACACAATGAAACAACTCAAGATCAAATATAGGTCATCTAAGAGTGGGTCAAAAACTCTAGATTAGCAACAAGGTTTCCAAAACCATAAAAGAACACTTATTACTATAATAGCCATAACATAAGCTTCCTTCATCATACATGCTTTACACTTTCACCAAAACTTCCATCATCAAAAACACAAAGAATAAAGAAATAAATAACCTAAGAACATCATATGTTAAAGCCTAGATCCTAAGGAACATTTTCCACTCTAATAGTAAGTTGAAGAAACTTACTAAAAACCAAGCTTTCTTGGATTTCTTCTTTCTTTCTCACAAGCTTCCTTTGTTTTCATTAATGGAGTTTATGTCAAAGTGAATTAGGTTAACAAATGAAAGTGAAATGAAAACTATAAATACTTGCTACACTTTTAGCCTTGGCCGAATTTGGCCAAGCCAAATGCAAGAATAATAATTTCAATTTCATTTCACCTTTTATCTTATCAACTTTAATAAATATCTAAAAACACTTTAAAGATATTAATACAAAGTCAACAAAGGCAACCAAGAGAAATATAACTCTTATATTCTAAGGTCATGGCCGAATTTAATAGAAAATAAAGGAAAAAGATATTTTATTTTTCAAACAATTTTGAACAAATATCTTAAGAAGTCAAAATCAATTTGACAACCTTTTCCTTTAATGTATAAGTCAACAATTGCAACTTATAATCATTTCCTAACTTTATCGTTTGGTGATATATTTATATTTTAATTATATTAATCATTTAACAATTAAATAATTATATAATTAATTAAATACAAATATATCAAATATATGTATTATATTTACTTTAAATATCTCAAATACATATATTAATGATA
The DNA here is from genome assembly GCA_019454045.1 of Zanthoxylum bungeanum. Classification (NCBI taxonomy): domain Eukaryota; kingdom Viridiplantae; phylum Streptophyta; class Magnoliopsida; order Sapindales; family Rutaceae; genus Zanthoxylum; species Zanthoxylum bungeanum. Next base: position 35,157 of record SKCR01046772.1, read on the forward strand.
TAAGTCAAATACCTTTATTTGACTATTTATTAATGTGTATTTAATAATATCATATATTAAATACAAATACACATTAATTAGGAAATGACGGTTCGGCCCGTTCGCATGTATTTTTCGTTTAACGATTAAACGATTTATAAATAATCATCATTATTCATAAATGTTGCTCTAGTTCTCTACGCGTATATTTCAATATTGAGACTCTCTAGATTCAGGTATATCCGTCACGAAATCCAATTTCGTGTCCATAATCTATCCACCCGTAGATTATGACGATCACGGATAATCTAGCTGAATCATACAGGTCGAGGTCTTTGCATACGTATAATCTTTCCGTCACAGGTGTCCGGATAATACCAGAGATATAGATGTAAACGTCAAATCTCTATAGGTATTATCTCGTCGACGTATCTATTAGCAATCTCTAAATAACACTCGGAACTTACTTCCGATGTATACTGTGGCCACAGATTTAACAGTCTGCTAAATATATATGGACTACCTATGCTCTGTACACAGAACTGACGGATCCTATCTTGACACACACAGGATATCCTGAGGATCGATCCACACCCAATGAACAGACGGAGATCTGATCTAAATTGATCGGTGACGTGACTGCCATCTAAGTGTGGAGGATGTCTCATACATCCACAGTGGTGTCTCAAGTCGAAGGACCACTATGCTACTCAACCCGAGAAGATTCTTATTGACGTTGGTGTACCATCCATTAAGAATCTTCGGTGAGCCGTTCAGTGTTTATACACTATAAACACCTACACGTCTATATGAGTCTCTCCAGACTCATGGTTCATTGGGATAAACCAACGGACCAAGTCTCGATATACGACATGTACTGGTCTCAACGGATTTGACTAACCGACCCGTGTTAGCAAATCTTGACCAGGAACTATGTTTGATAATATATATATATAACAGTGACACTTCCCAATGTCAATTACAAACTAACTTTGTAACTGTGAACTGCATTATATATTATCGGGCCTTTGTCTAATATATACATATCACTAAACCTTTTCTAGTTTCAATCTAATCGTAATAAGATTGAATACGTATATAAAAACAAGAGGTGCAACCATAAATAAGTAATATTATGGAATAAGGGGATGTTCGTATTCATGAGTCAGACATAAATACGGTCCGGATTGACGCTCTAAGCACCAACCCCAATAATTTCTCCCACTTGCTCTAGTGCCAATCCACGGTATCATATACATGTCTCAATGTGTATCATATGCACATGGCCCTCAAAAGCTCACCAGTACTTAAGAGGCAAGAAACAAGTCCGCTATGAAATATTGAGTTTGTCAAACAAACTCCATCGTTTCCCATAGTCAGCATCATTCATATTTTGTAGAATCTAAATAATACATTAATATGAAATGGATGATATATCTGTATTATGCTACAGCTACTAAGTTGTCCAAGTATTTAGGGATCAAATCTAAAAATACTATGCGGACAACCGCAAGCACAACACCAATTTAAAACTTCTAATTTAAAAGGTCACTATACAACTTCATAAGTCAATACTTCATAAGTTGCATCTAATTTTACTCAGTTAGTAGAATCCTTTGTGACACTCCCACTGCATCTTTTGTGACTCTTTATGATGTAGACTGTCTAACGTCATAATTAGTCTCAAAACTAATATGACCCTAATGGTTGCAGACTGTATTCTCCATGAATTAGAAACTCGTTCTTAATATCTCAAAGATCACAAAGAACGTGTTTCAAGATCCATCATATGGTCTATAGGATGTCAAAATAACTCGTAACAATTACGATTAAATCAATATCTACAATCGCACATTATAAAGTATTTATTATGTCATCATTAAATGATACATAAGATTGATTAGACATTCTAATCAATATCTCTTTCGAAAAAGGAATCATCCTTTACGAAAAATGAATACTTTATATAAGACACACAATAATTGTCCAACAGTTATACTAACTGTCATACAGATAGCCTAGTTATGTCCTTTATTAGATCATATCTAATGTACGAATAATAGGAGTATCTCACAAGTCTTTTAGTTTTTTATCTTATATAAAACTTTATATCAAATATAATAAAGACTACTCCCACTGTTATCACGGAGTAAAGAAGACTTAGGTAAATCTTTTACCTTACAAACATCTCATTATTACTATAATAATGACAATGTCGTTAAGATATATAACACTAGAAAGTAATATGTACGCTCCCACTAACCCTTTTATCACATATGTATTCTATATACTTTGACAAGATCAGACAATCTGACGATATCAAAAATAGAGAACACATATTTCTGGAAGACTTATCTGAGTCTACAATAGGCTCTATAAGCTAGCACACTAAACTGCGATCTCAGCAGAACACAAACTCTAGGGCCATTTCAGAATGAACTCTTCAAATAAGGAAATCACAACTGATCTCTTATCTGAATAAGTCATCCAAAAATGCCACTTTGCATTCTTTAGCTAAAATATACAGTTTATTATCAACATTAACCAATATATCTTTAATTGTTCATTTAGTTTGACTAGAGATAAGTTTTCTCAGAATCTACAGTAGATTGCTGAGTATAACCTTTCTCACTGTCACACTGTTAAGGTCAAACCTTTAATAAGCTCACAATGCTTTCGCTGCGCAAACAATTAGCACATTTTATGAACTAATTCATAATGAAAGCTTAATCAAGTTCAAAACTTGATACTAGTAAGCTACGAACAATCTTAGATCTATGGTTTGTTGGATAATATAACCCATAGCGTCACTATTTGTACAGATCACGGTGTTGTTGTACAAATTAACTATGTGACAAGGAAATTGCACTCTCATCATTTGTGATTAAATCACTATAAATGTATAAATGAAGAGAGGTCCATATGATTAGTTCCTGGATTGAGATGATATGAGACAGTATCAGTCCTCGAAGGATTAATCATTAAATATCCCTAGCCGGAGTATTATCGAGACTGGACATCGATAATGCGGAATAGGCTAGTATTGCACTTGTGCGTGTTGTGAGGGCACAACGGCATAGTTCTCATATATATAAGTATTGGATATCCTTATGCAAGTGCGATATGAGGTCGTGTTTCACCGATGGTACGGGAAACAGCTTCGCTCTGGATAGACCCCTCGGAATCCCATTGGTATTATGACTATGTGTCTATGGGAGGCCGAAATCAAGGTAGGTATGTATAGTCTTAACCTGAGACTTGCATCGCTAATACTTGCGATAATCGGTAGACTTTGGTCTTGGTGGTACAGGGCTTTAACCGGTTCTGTGTACACCATTTCTGGGTTTATCAGAGAGTCGTAGTGTATTGGGTGTGATGTCAAGACGGAAGTATCACTTCAGTCATATTGGAGATGATGTCACGCAGGATACGGTACTAGTGCTCTTAAGTGTTGCGCAACCATCGGGATATTGTGACCAGGTCATAAATATCCGATTATAGAGACTATGTTACCAGACATCCGACATGTGCTTCGGACGGGGCAGACACTTATCCAGCCCCAGCCCTAGCACGTGACTATCTGATACTGGGCCAATATACACAATACTACGGTATACTACGCTTGATACAGATCTATATATTCCTGTAAGAATATTTCTGGAGAATTGGGTAGGCATGGCGCTTTGCTAGAAGCCAACCTTGTCTTGTAATCGATATAAACGTAGTACGAGGTACTTACGTGTTCGGACAGTTCGACGATCGTATTTACTGCCAACATATCTGGAGATCTCATGGGTCGGTTCCTGAAGAATCACCGATGACGTATGACTCGCACTTTGATTAATCTGGGATTAATTAGAAGAGAGAGATAGAATTAATCTGGGATTAATTCGATGAGGGAGAAAATTAATCTGGGATTAATTGCGGAGATATTTTATCTGGGATAAAATATTAATTAAAGAGAGAGAACGATTAATTTGAAATTAATCGATAAAATAATATATTCGATATATTATAAGAAATTGGATTTTGACGCGGAATTAAAATTAGATTTTAATTCGGGCGAACGAATTAATTTAGAATTAATTCGTTAGCGACGTGAATAGTGATTTCGCTAGGCGTAATCATTTAATTACGACGCGATGGAAAATTCGTTAATTTGGAATTAGCGAACCCGAGCCCGAGAGTGATTGCGAGCGCATTCGCATTTCGAATTCGAGCGCGGCACGCGAGTCACATCAAGCGTCAAATCGTTTGTCACATCATGCGTCAAATCAATTGTCATTTTCAGTGATGTGACTTGACAACATGTCACTTTATTAAAGTGATGTGATGTGACTTAAAGTAAAAAGTAGAAATGATGGAAAGCTTTATTGCTTTTTATTTTTGACTTTTGAATTAAAGCTATATATATCTTTTATTTAATTTACTTGGTAAAGGAAATAAATATATATATTAATCTTTTCTCTCTCTCACATGCAAGACACGATTTCCTCATTTTCCCTCTCTTTTCCTCTCATCTTCTTCACGGCTTCACTGCCGATTTTCTTCTTGATTTTTTTTGGTTTCACCGAATTTTTGAGAAGCAAATTGAAGAAGACTTAGTGCTAGCACACCATGAGTGATACATAGGTGATAGGGAAGTGTCTTCATGAGCTTGGATTTAATTTTTGAAGCTTGAAGCTTTGAGCTTCCATGGAGTCCATGCATGGCCGAATCTTGGAGAGGAAGACAGCCCCAAAACCGAGCAGCCCCCTGTCAAATATAGCTGTTGCCGTGAGCTTGGAGGAAGCAAAAACGCAACTTGTGTTCATTTCATCAAAACCGTTCAATGTGAGTTATGATTCCGCACCTCCTTTGATGTGTTCATACTCGTTTTTTATGCTTGATTTGTTGATCTTGGGACTTGATTTAACTCCTACAATGGTATCAGAGCTATTATCAAGCATGAAAAAAGTTAGGGTTTATTTTGGGCAAAATCGATTTTGACTTGTTTTGGTTAAATTGATTGTTTAAGCATGCTTGGATGATGTTTAATTGAGATTGTGCATGATCAATTTCATGAAATTGGATTGGATTCAATTTTCCCTAAATTTTGGTCAAAACTTTATTTTGGGTAAAATCAATTGAAGCATGATTTGGTTGAATTGGTTGATTAAGTATGCTTGTATGTTGATTAATTGAAGTTGTGCATGATCAATTTCAAGAAAATTGGATTGGATCAATTTTCCCCAATTCTTTAGGTTGAACATGTAACTTGAAATTGGGTAAAATGTGTTTGAGCATATTTTAATTGAATTGGATGTTTAAGTATGATTAAAACATGTTTAATTGAGATTGTGTGTGATCAATTTCAAGAAAATTGGATTGGATCAATTTTCCCCAAATTGGAGGCATGACCGAAATTGGAAGAACCCTAATGTCTTGGAATTAATTTGTTTTTGATCATTGGATGACTTAAAACAATTGGGTAATATTGTTTTTGAAGTTCAATTGAATTGAATTTTGATTTGGAACAATTTTCCCTTTATAAAGTGGGTTGACCGAATTCAATTGGACATGAAATTCATTGTGATTTTGTTGTTTGATTCATTGGATGAGTTGAATTGATTTGGTAAATTATGATTGTGGACTCAATTGGATTGAAACCGAATCGAATTGAAAAACCCCTAATTGCCGAGACTTGAAAGCATGTAAATTGGGTTTGATTTTAATTGAATTGTGTTGGACACTATTTGGTTGTTAAAGTGCATGATTAATTAGGCTAATTGATGTTTTAGAAATGTTAATTGGGTAATTGATTGTGTATTACACTTAGGTTAATTAATTGTGAAATTTGGAATTTATAAGTTAATTAATTAGGGCTTGATTTTGGAAATTGGACTTGTTAGGTTGTAATTGGGCTTTTGGGCTTTGTTGTAACAAAGTTGGGTTTAGGAAAAATTGGTTGGATCCAATTAGGCCCAAAACCGAATCCAAAAGGTCCAATTATGACTTAATGGACCTTAATTATTTAATTGGGCCTAATGGGCCAAAATTAATTTAAAGGCTTATGGGGTAACTCCCGGATTGGATTTTGGTTGTTCGGTTTGACCCGAGTTGACCAAAAGTCCACGCCTTATAGAAATTAATTAAAAGCCCATTGGACTTTAATTAAATAAACATTAGATGTTAATCGGGCTTTGAGACCGTTGCGATTAAATTTGGAATTTAAGTCGTAAAGGTTCGTTAATAAAAGTGTAATATTTAATTTAGAATTAAATAATGAATTAGAATTAAATACATTTAATTGGATTTAATTATGTAATTTAATTTAATTCGTAGAAATCGTACTTTGAGTACGTGTTCGCAATACGAGTTTGACTTGAACAAAATCAAATCTTTGTTTGAACATTGGATGATCACTAATAATCAAGATTAATTAATTTGATTGATTGATTGATAACATGCTTGTATGAATACATGGTTGTGATGTTTGAATAGTGTATATCGGATGGATATTAGTCGGGTGGGGCGATTTTGGAAATTGTAATAAATTTGATTTATTAAATTGGACCTGCGTGTCCAGCCTTATCTCCTATTTCTTTGTATTCTCTTCTCACCTATTCCCCTCCATGTAAAAGAGGTTTCTTTAGAAGTGGTGTTGTAACGGGTAGAAGTAATACAAGTGCTAGCGGGAGAGAGAAAGAGAGAGATTTGATCTAGGATCAATGTAAATATCCATCCGCATATCATTATTATTTTATTTCATACTCGCTTTATTATGTGTTTAGAATGCATGCTTAAGGGTGTATGATGATGAGACCTTAACAAAGATAATTAAATTGGTAGCCAATTTGCACGCGAAAAACCCTCATGCGTTTTTCCTTCCATTGAGTGATTCTTACTCAAGATCCGAGATTGGCAGGGGTTGTTGGCCAAAGTCAAGCCCTTGTCCATCAAAGATGTGTTTTAATCACAAGGCTTTGTTCCATATCGGTGTCGTGTCCAAGTTGTGGTTTGTTGGCCAAAGTCAAGACCACTTCTTGTCCATTGACATTGATTACGAAGCTTCTATGTCAATGGGTCCGCGCTTGACTGGGATCACTAGGTTTGTTGTGCCAAAGCCAAGGCCTAGTTGATTCAGAGGAAAATGGTTAGGGTATACATTCGATGTATAGGCATATATAAGATATATGTTTGGGACTTGGATGTCCACCTACTGGATCTAGGAGTTGGATGAGATCCAATTGATCTTCGAGATCTACCTAGTTAATTATCATACAATTTGTTGGCCAAAGTCAAGATTGTGTGATATTTAACGGGATCCTAGCCCACTAGGAAACACGGTTTCCCGAGTACTCGACAGAGGGTTAGAGGCTCGACGAAAAATAGTGGGAGGCAAGAATTGAATTTGCAATATTCGTTCAATTACTCGCCATACGTGCTCAATTTAAATCATTTCGTCATTAGATTAAATGTTAGTTAGACTAATATTTAAATTGTTGTTTTAATAAACAGTTGGACTGTATTATACTTGATTATATATAATTGGATTATATTAATCAATATATTTGAATTAATTAATTTCAGTTTACAGTTGATTTTATAATTGGATTATAATAATCAATGTAATTGAGGTTAATTAATTTGGATTATATTTGATTATATAGTTGGACTATTATAATCATTATAATATATAAAGTACCACTAATCGTTGATTAAATAGTTGGACTATTGTAATCAAGATAAAATTGAAAAGTTGGATGTTTAAAATATAATCTGGGATTAAAATATTTTAAATAATTTAATTTTCAAATTGGGAATAAATAATAGGTTACTTTAATTTGATAAAATAACTCATTATACCTTAAGCCCAAAATTAAGCAAGATAAGTAGAGCATAAAATCTTTGGAAGATTTTTGTGATGATGACTTTAATGCTTAATTTAATATACTTGTCATAAATCTAATTTTGGATTTAAGAAGTATTAAAATTGTAATTTATAATTCTTGGAGAATTAATTGACTATTCATGTAAAGTCAAAGTTTGCAATTGGGCATGTAGCACGAGGTGCACATTCCTTTCAATATTCTAAAAACCCAAGGCTTGGCCTAAGGTTCCTAAAATATTGAAAAGGATAATTGACATATCCCAAAGTGACTACCATTTGGATATGGAAGACACGAAGGAATTAAAGAAAGGGCGAGGCTCTAACTTTAAAAATGTTTGTCTTAGTTATGTTCACAGTAGTATTGAAATTAGATTTTAAATACTTAGTGTGGTACATAAAATATATGTATTGATGTTCAGAATCTGCTTTTAAGCAGGATACTGACTTCAAGCTGAGATTCCTCTGCGAATCGGAAACGGACGAAAGTCGCTGTTTTGACCGTAGATACCTAAGTTTAGGAACTACCCTTCGGGTTATACTTAAATTAGAAACTGTTATAATGTAACTAGTTTGACTAGAGACATTATCTCTATATCAGTGTTTAATCCGTTATGGTATAAAACCTTTATATTATAGAACATTAAGTGTTTTATTATATAAAGATGATACTGAGATAAATACCTTAGATGTAAATAACAGAATTTATATTTTGAATATAAATAAAATCTCAAACATATAAATTGAAATAAATAGCTCAAATTAATTTGATCAATAGAGACTTATTTGTGGCATTGTTGTCTAGGACACAATTTAATTAGACTCGTATATCCACACTTTTGAAGAGTGGATACTAGGACTGATTTGGCTATTCAAATAAGGTCTGCGAATCTAGTTTATTAGGTAAAGTACCTAAAATACTATTTACTTGGTAATAGTGTAAGTGCCACCGATCTGTTAGCCCTATTCATGGTGAAGTTAGTGGGCCCATATCTAGCTAGGCTAGATGTGAACATGAATATTTCGTGACCTTAACGGATGTGGCATCACGTTATGGTTATGTGTTTCTTTTGAAGAACACAAATCAGAAACTTTAAAGTTTCGACACGAAGTAAATAAACAGATCGGCTATAGTATTATTCCGCCACGGTAAGACCGTAATGGAAAATACTTAAGCAGTAAGTTTCGTATATACTTGAAAGAGTATAGTATTCTTTCAATGAGGACTCCTCCCGGAACACGTCAAAGTGACGGTGTGTCCGAACGTATTAACCGAATTATGTTAGACATGATAAGACTAATCACGAGTCGCTCTGAGCTACTATTTCCTTCAATAGGATATGTACAACAGTGCAAAACTTATTTAGAATAAGGTTCCATATAAATCTGTTTGACAGATCTCATATAAGATATTAACAGGGAAGAAACGAGGTTTCTCATTCGTGATAATTTGGGTATGCCAGGCATAACGTTTGGATGATACCAAACTAAGGACCCAAATTGGATAAGTGTCAATATAGGTTATCCTAAGGGAAACCATAAGTATAATACTTATAAATCTCACATGAGAACAATGTGATTGTTGCTCACCATGCGGTTTTTCCTGAGAGGAATTCCGATATGCAGTGGTCAGTGGGAGGATAGTGATACTCGATGAAAATCGGAGTAATATTGTTCAAGGCACGAAGTCCGTAATGGAACACAAATAGTTCATCTATGATGAATCTATACCATTAATCTTCAAATACACAAGACACTCGTAGATCGGATAGAGTCAGAAAACGACCTAGGGAATGGATTTCTGATCTAACCTCATAAAGATGTCAATCTTATGAAGGTAAAACCACCGACTACGTTTTGAGGAAGTGATACGAGGTATCGACTCCCTATTATGGCAAAGTGCCATGAGTCCGAAATGGATTCCATGTATAACAACTATTTTGGATGCTAGTTGTTGTACCACAAGGCATTGTGCCTATTGGTACTTTTAAACGTCTTCAAGGAAGACATACATGGAAGGCAACATACCAACGTACAAAGCAGGGCTTTTGACGGAAAGGTATCGTTATCAACATTGTGTTAATAACGGTTCAACCTTTTACCTGTTGCCATGGTAAATCCATTTTGAAGATGCTTGTTGATAACTACATATTTCATTTATGAAATGTGTCAGTTGCAGATCAAAATCGCTTTCCTGAAAGGAAACCTTTGGAGGATGCTTACAACATCCTGACGATTTTGTATAACCTACAAACAAGGTTTGCGGGTTATTCGATCCATGTTTGGATTGAAGCAAGCGTAAGGTTCTTGGAACTGACGTTTTGAAATAATCATAATAGTTTATGATTTGACTCAAAACGAAATAATTCTTTTGTATATAAGGAGGTTAGTGGGAGAGGGCACTGACAATGAAATTCCCATAAAACAATCGGTGAAAGCTTGGCTTTCATAAGAAATTCTCCGTAGAATTCTGGGGAGTAACAACCTTTATTCAAGGAATAAAGATCTACTGGGCTAGATTTGGAGTTGGTAACACTCTCTGAGAAATTGTACATTTAAATGTACTTGTATTGGTGTCTCATACGCTTTGAGCATATGAAGTCACAATCGGGTCAATCCAAGTGATAGTCACTGGATTGAAGATTAAGAACATCTGTTAGTATCTGAGAGAACTAAAGATGCTTGTCTTAAATTGTGGAGATGAGAGAACTTGAAGTGACTAGGATCACTGCTGCAAGTTTCCAACCGGTAAATACTGCGGTACTATAAAGTTTGAAGGACGGACAGTAAGCTGGAAATCTTCCGAGCAAGATAACTGTTGCCGAATTAACAACAAATGCGGATTATTGCTGCAGCTGAGGCAGCAATAGAAGCCATTTGGATCGATAATAAATCTAATTAGATTAGATATAGTTCTGTTAGCAGCTGAGCTAGGCGTCAGCACAGGTTAAAGAATTAAAGGTCTCATCGACGATCCAGATATATACTTCTATATCATCTGATTCGTTCGGATCATACATCGTGGCGATGTGATGATCGTGTAAATCGCGTCAGACGATAATTAAGCAAATCCGCTGACGAAAACCTTTCCTCAGCAATTTGAGCGAATTGTACATAGTTCGGGTGTTGGTGTTAGACACTCGAGTGACTGGCTATGTGCCAAGTGGGAGATTGTTGGATAATATGACCCATAGCGTCACTATTTGTACAGATCACGGTGTTGTTGTTGTACAAATTAACTATGTGACAAGGAAATTGCACTCTCATCATTTGTGATTAAATCACTATAAATGTATAAATGAAGAGAGGTCCATATGATTAGTTCCTGGATTGAGATGATATGAGACAGTATCAGTCCACGAAGGATTAATCATTAAATATCCCTAGCCGGAGTATTATCGAGACTGGACATCGATAATGCGGAATAGGCTAGTATTGCACTTGTGCGTGTTGTGAGGTCACAACGCATAGTTCTCATATATATAAGTATTGGATACTTATGCAAGTGCGATAACAGGTCGTGTTTCACCGATGGTACGGGAAACAGCTTCGCTCTGGATAGACCCATCGGAATCCCATTGGTATTATGACTATGTGTCTATGGGAGGCCGAAATCAAGGTAGGTGTGTATAGTCTTAACCTGAGACTTGCATCGCTAATACTTGCGATAATCGGTTAGACTTTGGTCTTGGTGGTACAGGGCTTTTAACCGGTTCTGTGTTACACCATTTCTGGTTTATCAGAGAGTCGTAGTGTATTGGGTGTGATGTCAAGACGGAAGTATCACTTCAGTCATATTGGAGATGATGTCACGCAGGATACGGTACTAGTGCTCTTAAGTGTTGCGCACCCATCGGGATATTGTGACCAGGTCATAAATATCCGATTATAGAGACTATGTTACCAGACATCCGACATGTGCTTCGGACGGGGCAGACACTTATCCAGCCCCAGCCCTAGCACGTGACTATCCGATACTGGGCCAATATACACAATACTACGGTATACTACGCTTGATACAGATCTATATATTCCTGTAAGAATATTTCTGGAGAATTGGGTAGGCATGGCGCTTTGCTAGAAGCCAACCTTGTCTTGTAAATCGATATAAACGTAGTACGAGGTACTTACGTGTTCGGACAGTTCGACGATCGTATTTACTGCCAACATATCCGGAGATCTCATGGGTCGGTTCCTGAAGATTCACCGATGACGTATGACTCGCACTTTGATTAATCTGGGATTAATTAGAAGAGAGAGATAGAATTAATCTGGGATTAATTCGATGAGGGAGAAAATTAATCTGGGATTAATTGCGGAGATATTTTATCTGGGATAATTAATTAAAGAGAGAGAACGATTAATTTGGAATTAATCGATAAAATAATATATTCGATATATTATAAGAAATTGGATTTTGACGCGGAATTAAAATTAGATTTTAATTCGGGCGAACGAATTAATTTAGAATTAATTCGTTAGCGACGTGAATAGTGATTTCGCTAGGCGTAATCATTTAATTACGACGCGACGGAAAATTCGTTAATTTGGAATTAGCGAACCCGAGCCCGAGAGTGATTGCGAGCGCATTTGCATTTCGAATTCGAGCGCGGCACGCGAGTCACATCAGCGCGTCAAATCGTTGTCACATCATGCATCAAATCAATTGTCACTTTGAGTGATGTGACTTGACAACATGTCACTTTATTAAAGTGATGTGATGTGACTTAAAGTAAAAAGTAGAAATGATGGAAAGCTTTATTGCTTTCTTCTTGATTTTTTTTTGTTTCACCGAATTTTTGAGAAGCAAATTGAAGAAGACTTAGTGCTAGCACACCATGAGTGATACATAGGTGATAGGGAAGTGTCTTCAAGAGCTTGGATTTAATTTTTGAAGCTTGAAGCTTTGAGCTTCCATGGAGTCCATGCATGGCCGAATCTTGGAGAGGAAGACAGCCCCAAAACCGAGCAGCCCCCTGTCAAATATAGCTGTTGCCGTGAGCTTGGAGGAAGCAAAAACGCAACTTGTGTTCATTTCATTAAAACCGTTCAATGTGAGTTATGATTCCGCACCTCCTTTGATGTGTTCATACTCGTTTTTTATGCTTGATTTTTTGATCTTGGGCCTTGATTTAACTCCTACATGGTTCAATGGTGAACTTCCAGAATCGATATCAAATATCGCTTCCATTATAAGTCATAGGATAATTTTTCTTCAATAGAAAACAACAGAACCATTAAGTATCCAATACTCGTGAATGATTCTGTTATCCTATTCAACTTATCAGAAGATGTATAGGGTTGTTTCATCTTATTAATTACATAGTTCCAATTTATAATTTATCATGTGAAATCCGAGATAGACTCAATGCATGAAAATCAAGTTTGGGACTTGATTCCGCTTCCCGAAGGAATTGTTCTTATCGGTTTGTAAATGGGTTTACAAGAGGAAGGCGCGGGCCTGACGTAAGGTTGAAACTTACAAGGCCCAACTGGTAGCAAAAGGTTACACGCAGCGACCTGGCGTCGACTACGATGAAACTTTTTCACCGGTTGCAATGCTTAAGTATATCCGGATTTTGCTTTCTATAGCTGCGTATCATGACTACGAGATTTGGCAAATGGATGTCAAAACGACTTTTCTAAATGGATTTCTTGATGAAGAAATCTGCATGGAACAGCCGGAAGGTTTCGCATCCAGCGAAACCTCGGGTATGGTATGTAAGCTTAATTAGTCCATTTATGGACTTCAACAAGCTTCACGAAGTTGGAATCTTTGATTTGACGAGATTATTAGATCATCTGGTTCTCTCAAGAATTCGGAAGAATCCTGTGTGTATCAGAAGGCCAGTGGGAGCATGTCGTATTTTTAGTCTTATATGTTGATGACATCCTAATCATTGGGAATGATTTAGGTATGTTAAAAAGCGTCAAAGCATACCTGTGTGAGAATTTCTCCATGAAGGACCTGGGAGAAGCTTCCTATGTTTTAGGGATAAAACTCTATAGAGATAGACAAAGGAGGCTGATTGGGTTATCCCAATCAACGTACATAGATAAGATCTTGGAACGGTATAGTTTTGGTAACTGTAAGACACACAACATACCGTTCAGACATGAGATTCATCTTTCTAAGAAGATGTGTCCACAAACAGAAGATGAGAAGGTTAGAATGTCTAACCAACCTTATGCTTCGTGTTTGGGTAGCATAATGTATGACATGTTATGTACGAGGCCTGATATCAGTTTCGCTGTTAGCGTAACTAGTCGATATCAGTCCAATCCAAGTAATGACCATTGGATGGCCATTAAACATATCCTAAAATATCTTAAAGGTACCAAGGATAAGTTAATAATTTATGGAGGAAACGAACTGTAGGTTAATGGGTATACAGACTCCGATTTTCAATCGGATCCCGAGGATAGAAAGTCTACATCTGGATTTGTCTTTACCCTTAACGGAGGTGCAGTTTGTTGGAAGAGTTCCAAACAGGGGTCGACAGCAGATTCCACCACTGAGACGGAATATATTGCAGCTTCTGAAGCTACAAAAGAGGCTGTGTGGATAAAGAACTTTATCACAGAATTGGGAGTTGTCCAAAGTATCGAGAATGTGATTCCGTTATACTGTGATAATACTGGAGCCATTGCGCAAGGAAAGGAACCGAGGGCGCATCAGAAGTCGAAGCATGTGGAACGCAAGTACCACATCATTCGAGAGATCGTGTCGTGATGGGATATTGTCGTGTGCAAGGTACCGAGTGAAGATAATTTAGCAGACCCGCTGACGAAGGCCATACCTCCGAAGTTGTTTGATAAACACGTGGAGTCGATGGGTATTAGATACAATCGATATTGGCACTAGAGCAAGTGGGAGATTTTGTTGGGGTTGGTGCTCAGAGCGCCAATTCCCGGTTGTATTTCTGTTGAATACTTCTGTAAAATATTATTATTATGAATAATATATGCAGTTTCTATAATATAATCTATCTTTAAAATGGTAAAGACGTAATGACCTTAGAATGATTAGTCATGGTACTATTGCAAAAGCGTCGCAACTGACATTGAGTAGTATCATGACGTTGTCATTCTCAGACAGTTCCTGGTCAAGGTTTACACTACTTGGTCAGTATAGTAAACCCGTTGAGACCGGTACATGTCGTATACTGGAATATATGATTCCAATGGTTTCTCAATGAACCATTAGTCTTGGAGACTAGTATAGACGTGTAGGTGTTTATAACGCATAAACACTGAACGACTCACCGAAGATTCTTAATGGATGGTACACCAGCGTCAATAAGAATCTTCTCAGGTTGAGTAGCACTTGTGATTCTTAGACTTGAGATGCCATTGTGGGCACATGAGACATCTTCTACACTTAGATGGCAGTCACGTCACCGATCTTTTTAGATCAGACCTCCGCATGTTCGTTGGGTGTAGACAGATCCTCAGGGTGTCCTATGTGTATCAAGATAGGATCCGTCAGTTCTGTGTATCAGAGCAAAGGTAGTCCATATGATTAGCAATCAGATAAAACCATGGGCCCGTGGAAAAGTTTAGAAGCTAGTTCTAAACATTCTTTTAGAGATTGCTAAGAATAGTCGACTGGATAATCCCCGTAGAGATTTGACGTTTACATCTATATCTCTGGGATTTATTCGGATACCTGTGACGGAGGAATTATACATTTTCCATGACCTCGACCTGTATGGTCAGCGAGATTATCCGTGATCGTCATAATCTACGGGTGGATAGATTATGGACACGAAATTTGATTTCGTGACGGATACCTGAATCTATAGAGTCTCAATAATGAAACATACTCGTAGAGCACTAGAGCAACATTAATAAATAATATTGATTATTTATAAAGTCGTTTAAAAGTTAACGCAAGATACGTGCTAAAGGGACTAGATAGTCATTTGCCTAATTATTGTGTATTTACATTTAATACTTGATTAATTTAAATACACATAATTAATAGTCAAAATAAGTTATTTGACTTATATCCTAAATGAATATATTTTTTAATATTTAATGTAAATATTATACATATATTTAATATATTTGTATTTGATTAATTAATTGATTATTAATTGTTAAATGATTAAATTAATTAAAATATAAATATCTTACATTAGGGTATTGATGTAAATGATATTAGTTGCCTTTGTTGACTTAATAAATATCCATAAAGTGTTTTAGATATTTATCAAGTTGATTAAATGATTTTGAAATGAAATTGAAATGAAAAATTTGGTATATGCTTGCTTGGGAATTCAGCCAAGGCTAAATTTGCACAAGTATATATTGTTTTCATTTTCTTTTCATTTTTTAACCTAATATACTTACAAACATAAACTCCATTGAAGAAACAAAAAGGGAGCTGGAGCTTGGGAAAGAAAGATAAAATCAGAAAGCTTGGAAATTTAGTAAGTTTCTTGAACTTGGTATTAGTAAGGAAAATTGTTCCTTAGGTTCTAGGCTTTAATATATGATATTCTTAGGTTTTATTTCTTTCTTTGTTTCCTTGTGGTTTGTTTTGTTGATGGAAGTTTGATGGAGGTGTAAAATGTGTGATGAAGAGGAAGTGTATGACTATTGTAGTAATAAGCTTTCTTTTAAGGTTTTGGAAACCATGTTGCTAATCTAGAGTTGTTGACCCACTCTTAAATGACATAGATTTGATCTTGAGTTGTTTCATTGTGTTGAGACTTGGATTGGATGGAAGAATGATGATTGAAACAATTGATTTAACCAATTTGGTCTAATTTGTCCAATTTGATGAAATCTAAAAATTAGGGTTCATGACCAATTCCAAATTTGGGTTTTCATATATGTTGTGTATTTGTGTGTGTTTATATGATGCATATAAAGTTCATGTTCATGGATGCATCTTGATGTGTTTTGAGACATGAAATGACCAAAGGCACAAAATGCCCACCATTGGGAGCATTCGGCCAAGGAGTTAGATTTTGGGGATTTTGGTGCTTTTGGTGTTTTGATGTTTTGAACATGATAAGTTCATCTTAGAAATGATTTAGAATCATTCAAAATTGATTAGATCAATTCGGACTAAAATGGACAAAATACCAATGTAAGGGTAATTTGGTAAATTCACTTGAATATGATTCATTTGAATTTTGTTTCATAATTTGATTATTGGATAATTAAATAAATGTGTTTATTTAGTTAATCCGAGAAAAATTTTTGAAATCGGAAAATACGATTTTCCACCTTTTCCGCTGCGTTACCGGATTAGCCCCTAAAAACCCTACATCTTCTATATATATTTATATAAAAATTTGTATATATATAGTAAATGATTGAAGTGTTTAGGATAATACGATGATAGTTAGAGATACTCCTGAGACAGAGTTCGAGAACATGTATCGTTAAGTTTATCGACCTCCACAGGTATGGATTTTTAATTATTGCTATGCTATAAAGTGAAGTAATTGACGAGCTCAATGTCTATATGCATGCGTATATGTATGTAAGTGTATGAATGTATAATGACATGTATATGTGTACATAAATGAAAAAGTATTTGTATAGTATTGATGCATCTGTTTGTATTGGTATGTGATGATATGCCATGGATATTTTTGTATGGTAGGTCGGCAGAAAGGAATAAGTATTGTTTTCTAAATTTGTATTTATACGTGTAGATGTGTGTTAATGGAATAAGTTTATTAATGAAAATGCATATGATCTAGTGGTATAGAGGTTGGGTTGGTATAGGCTAAGTCTAGTCCGAGGGCTGAAAGTTTGTGACTGATTGGATACATATATGAATGGTGAATGTTCACCGATAAGTAAAGAATATGATTTGATCGATAAATGAAGAGATGGGAAAACTGTGATAGTTATGAGATTTGATTTCGTAATAAGATGTATATTCGTATGTTAAATATATTTATGTATATGAGTATTTGAATAATGTTTGGATTATTTTCGTGTATGTGCTTATGTATGAAAAGTTGTACGATGAGTTTTGGTGTGCCGTGATATGTATGTAATGTTTGATTGTGTGCCTTGCAATGTATTGGTTACTAAATGTGCTTCGTGGTTGGTTGTATGATGATTGTGTGTGTAACTGTGTGTATGTACGTGTATGACAAAACTCATAGATTATATGGATAATGAATGCTTTTGTGAAATGAATAAATGAATGAATGGATTTGAAAACTAATGTGAATATTAGATGTTATAAGGCGCGTTTGTTAAGCTGTATTAGCATGAATGTAAGAGAGGTGTGTTACGGTATGAGTAAATGCTTATGAATCTTGATTGTTAAGCCATTGTAAGATTATTGTAATTAAAAGAAGTTAAGGGAAGTTTATTTAACATACCGATTCGATGATATTTCAAAGTTAGATAATTGTGATAATAGTATAGATGTATATGAGTTTTGCTTTGTATGCTTTGAGTGTAGCTAATAGATTAGCACATATGTTGATATGAAAATGTGAAGATTTAATATGAATTAATAATAAAGAATAATAACAAGTTGATAGACTCGATTTTGTAATAATTTAATAAATCTGATAATCTGCTGAATGTTTGACTTGTTAGTTGTAATATTAGTAGGGGTACTTACTGAGTTTTTAAAACTCACACCAAGCCAGTTTGCTAGTTTTGCAGGTTGGCTAGCAGACAGGTCATCCAATTCAGTTTTTGGAAGTCATGCTCGAGACGCGGATCACCCAAGCGGCAGTCACCCTCGCAAGTATCCTGGAAGAAGTTTAAGAAGTTAAAATCTTTGGTTATTACTTTGTCGTACAAAGCATATTGTTATATATATATATATATATATATATATATATTAAATAAATGTTTGATTATTAGTGATGTGGTGGGCACAGAGCCCTTGAGTGTTGATAGATGGTGTGGGCGGAGCCCTTAGGATATGATTTTGATGAGATTTGTGTGGACCTAAGGTCCTTTTATTTGTTTGGGGAAATCTTAGATTGTCTTTATTGCTGGACTGCGATCCAGGCTGTCCAGTTTTTAGGATACATCATGCCGAATTTTTGGTAAATTCAGGCTTATGGAAATGGGTCAATCTTGTCTCCTGCCGGTAGCATCCAGCCTCTGGCGGGGTGTTACATAACTACTTGAATTAGTAGTTTAGCCTAGTTCCTGAACTTATCTCGTGGTTTTTTTTTTTGTCTAATCAAGTTATCACCTATAGACCATTACATGAGTTGCAATCTCCTTCGACAAAGCGGTAATAGCTTCAGCCAAATTCTGAATAGTGAGTGGATATTTCCCCTTTCAAGCTGATTTTGTTATTTATTTATTTAGTTATTCTTTATGAAATGAGACTAAGTTATTCTTTATGCAGTGTTTTATACAGTTTTGAGATTTAAAGCATGAGTTTTATGATTTTTCGAGGCATGGGGGAAACCCACCTCAGTATGTAACTTGTACAGACATGAAATTGACAGACAGAGAACATGTACACATGTAGAGGACTGGGGGTTTGGCGATACGTAACGCCCCTAGATCCTAGTTCAGGACTAGGGATGACAGATGCCCATAGATCATAGATTCAGAGCTTGGAGGGTAGCATAGATCTGCACCCCCAATTCTAGTTCAGTGGCTTGGGGGACGGCGATACGTAACGTCCCAAAGTCATGGATTTGCACTCCTGGCTCTAGTTGGCGTATGAGAGGATGGCGATATGTAACGCCCCCATATGTCAAGTTTTTCAAAAAAAGTTCAGTTTTCAGATATCAGTTTTTTAGAAAAAGTTTCATATTTCAGAAATAGTTTTCAGACACAGCTTTCAGGAAATGTTTTCAGAAAAAATGTTTTCAGAAAACAACAGTTTTATAAGGAACGTTCAGGAAAGATAATTTTTACGAAGAGAATTCAGATGAGATTTTCATAAAAGAGTTTTCATACAAGTTATTTATGAAATTGGTTTTAGAATCAACCGTTTCCCATATAGTATTTCAGTTTTTATTTTAAATCGTCCACTCACTTAGATCGTACAACGATCTAACCCCCACTCCCAGTTTTCTAGTTTTGTAGGTGTTCTCAAAGGACGAGCGCAGAAGGACGGATACTGATGCACTCACTAGGAAGAGAGTGAGAGTCCAGTCAAGTCAAGTAAAAGTTATGTATTAGTCTTTGAATTTGAGGTAGTCATTGTAAATGTGTGTTATAAGTTTTCAGTTATAGATGTTGATTGTATGTTATGCTATTAAACTTGGGATACAGTCCCATACCTATGGTATTTTAATAGAGAAAATAGTATTAGTAATTATTTATGGTTGAAGAGTCAGAGGCTGAGGGGAATGGTACGGCCTGTTCCCTGCCAGTAACATCTCCCGGATTTGAGATGTTACAAAGATGGTATCATAGCATGGTCTATGGAGTCAGTGACTTCAGTGGGTAAGAGTGATGGTCTTGTATACGTAGTATGTATGTGATACTACCTCTCCAATATCTGATCCTCGAGTACGTACTCAAGATCAATAGACAAGTTAGTAAACTGTCCCCAGACTATACAAATAAAATTCCACTTGAGAACTATTTTACTCTAGATCCAAGTTGGGAATTCCCCTGTAGTTATTCTGA
>SKCR01046773.1:0-100835 GCA_019454045.1 Zanthoxylum bungeanum
TTTTTGTTTTGCTTTATTTATAAAATCAGAAAGTTTGATCCTAGTTTAGTACAATCGGTATGAACTTAATGTATATATAACTTTAATTACTAAAATCAATTGGCTCGTAGTCTATTGATAACTCATACCCTTGTTAAATATCTCAATATACCCCTACACGGTAGTGAAGCTCAATTTATTTCTTTTATTCTCATCAATATGGATTAGAGATAAATTTTTCCCGAATATTTGTGAGACAAATATCTTTTCCTTATTTTTTTTTTCTCTCATTGGTATTATCATCTAATGACATGTGATATACACAAAAATACAAATGATTAAGATTAAATTTTATACCACATGTCGCTAAATGACTATTCCAAAGAGAGACCAGGGATAAAAATAAGGAGATGATCATAATTCATATTTGTGACCTTAGGGATGCGCTGTAAATCTCTGTATTTAGCTCATAATATATATATATATATATTATATATATTTTTTTTTTTTTTAAATCTCGCTAAATAGACTTTAGATTGTAAAAAAAATTTTAAAAAAAAAAAAACTTTAAATGATTAAAATCGAATCATATTCAATGTTAAAGACGTAAAACAAATAGCTTATTGAAGGCGGGAAAAGTTGAGAGAATTCATACCTTCAAAAGTCTCGAGTTAATTCCATAGAGTCTAGTTAAAGTTGAGATTTCTTTCTAAGGTTTAATGAAGTGTGCCTATACATATGCCTTTATTATAGTTAGAATATTCCTCTTTTGTAATTACTATTATCAACTAAGTATTTAAGTATTCTCTCTTTTATTAGAGTTTTTGAATTTGGAGTTCAGAATCCGTTCTTCTAATTTTTCATTGGCTTATATAGCCTCGTGTTTCCATTGTGAGTGGATATTTCTTCCTCATATTGTCATTTGTCTATCACTGAACTACTTATGGTACATGAAGTACACTTGTCACAAGACATGCTGAAATATAGTATTATGTGTGATTACGCATGTTATTATGCATGTTAAACTAAGCTTGCATGTTAAGTTAAGTGGATTACCATTAAAGTCCACTAACTTTGGATTTCGGTGCATGACCTCATATATTCCAAAATATTAGACGTAAATATTGGAGTGCCTCCATTTCGTACCTTGACCATTCAATAGTTTCAGGATTAAATGTGTTCCGAAATGAATTTGTATTGAAGTCGGTTGATCTTAGAATGTCTTGAATTCAGAGTGAGTTAACCTCGAAAAGACATCACTTTGGAGTCATGTCAAAAATTATACGAATGATCATTAGCTTAGCTCTCCTAGTTTACTAGTACTTTAACATGACAGGTAACATGACATGTGTCGCTATTCTATTGGACTTACTTCTATCTAATGCAGTTCTATTAAGGAAACTTGTTGAAGAAGATTTATTAATAGAGTGACACGTGGCAAATAGAATAGGATTAAAATTAGGCACGTACACCTCTAAAAGAGCTATATACAATTTAATTCAAGAACTAACACTAGTATAAATGGAAAGAGGCTCCCCCAGACAAGTAGTGCTATGATCCAGTAAAGTTTGACATAATCCTTGAATTCCTAAATAAAAATACCAAAATTTAAGTGAAAAGTCTCTCATTTTGCTTCTATGTTACATGATGTTGTAGATGATTATTCATTTTTTTTTGCAAACAATATCGTAAGGAAATTTAAGTTGGGATTTATTATTTATTAGGTTTTGGCCTTTTTCTTACAAATCATATTAATGGGATATAAAGTGCTTATTGAAGTAGGGACTATCCCCCTTTCTCCAACATGCATTGTTTAGTCTTTTCTTTATGGAAGAAAAAGCAAAGAAATTATATGGGGAGCAATTCATAGAATCAGGAAAAATGAAATCAAGTTTATGAAAACGATAGAGGAAGTGCTTTTCAACTTTTTCCCCTTTTTTTTTCCTTTATTTCACCTTTCTTTTATACATTATATCTCACAAGTTGGGGCACCAAGTTTCTTTTCTGTCCATTAAGTCACATGGTGTGAAAAAGAATTATGTACAATGCATCAAGAAAGGAATAACTTATGCTTATTATTTCACATTAACAATGCTTAAACTGTTTTAATTATATCATTATTATCAAGCAACTTGGTGAAAATGATTAAGTTCTGTTTACGGTTGTTTTTCGTTTCACGGGTAATTCGGGAAAATCACTCATTGAATAAGTCTCAATCTAACAATGAATTTGTTTGGTTTGTTGGGAACCAAAAACAAACTCGGCAGACAAACAAAAAATTTGGTGAAAAGTGATCAAGTTCATTTCAGATATGGAAATCAAGTTTAAGCATCCACTTGATTATTTCCATTTTTCTTATAAAAATAATTAACAATACTTGGAAACAAAATGAGAACACATTAATTTGGTGGCATTGACATTTTAGAGCAAGCTTGTAATATGGTCCCAAGCTATTGAGAAGGGCATCAAATTTCAGACGGCAAGTATATTGATTAATATTAAGAATAGCCACGACTCATCAATTCTATCTATTCATTAAATTTATTGGCCCCAATTCTAGCTACTTCTTTTCAATGACTAAATAATTCTTGGGCATTTACAAACATTAGATGGGTCTCATTTACAATTTTTTCCAAAATTTTTAAATAAGTTCAATTTTAAACCTAAACTTTTAGTTAGGGTATTAATTTATGCTTTTTAAATTTATTTTATACCCAAAAATTTCAATCAATGTATTAATTTATTCTTAAAAATTATAAATTAATACATTAATTGAAACTTTGAGTATAAATTTGAAACATATTTAGATATTTTAGATATTTTCATATATAAATCAATCTTTGAGTGTAAAAATGATAATTTTCCTATAATAAATAAAATATAATTTGGACAAAAGAATTCAAATTAGACTTGCCTGTAATCAAGTTATTATTATTATTTTTCGTATTTTTATTAAACTTATTAACTTTTTAATTATTGAGAACTTTTACTCCCTTTCGGATCCCAGAAAAAGCTCTAATAAGAAATTACCCTGACATGCCTCAGGCACATGTTCAGATTCTTCATGTGTGCGCACATGGAAAAAAAAATGTATATAACAAAATTAGGGTTAATCCAGTGATAAAAATCTTGTACTTGAGTGATTTGTTGCCTTTTAAGATTTAAGGTTTGAATTCCATTGAATTTATTTTCTTGGTGTCATGTCCTCTATCGTAAAAAGTCATTGACTTAACAAAAGAAAACTTCTGAGAATACGGGACACATGTATACATGGCAAAAAAGCTCGGGTCCCGGGGTGAAAAAAACCTCGGGCCAGGTTTCAAAATGAGGGCCTGGCCCGACTTTAAAATAAATAATTAAATATTTTTATTTATAATATATATATATATATATTTATATAATAAATTTTTTATATTTATAATTTTTTATAATAAAAATAATCGGGCCCGGGCCAAATTTTTTTTTTTGCCGCCCTAGATACATGTCCCGTTGATTAGTTGAGGTGCGCATAAACTAGTACAAACACCCAATTACCAAAAAAAAAAAAAGGATTGGCAAATGAACTGAACTTTGAAAAACTCTTCTTTAAATTTAAGTATTATTTATTAATATTAAAAAATATTAAAAAATTCCAATTTAATAAACTTTGAATTAATATTCTTAATGTGTTTTTTCAGACTCGAACTAAAATTAAAAAAAAAATATATACTTAAAATATAATCAGACTTTTCAAAAAATAACCAATTCACCAATCCTAAACAAAATCCCCCAAATAAACTCAAACATTGTGTTTCTTTTTGACTAATATTTTGTCACTGTGCAAGTGCGCATGCCTACCAAGTCTGGTACATAAATCAATCTAACTATAAAAATATATTAATATTTCGTTCTAATAAATATATTATTGATGATGATTTTTCATCCTGAAAAATATTCAAATATCGAGAAGGGATAAGATATGTATTGTATTTAGCCTAAAAATACATATTATGGGCTCAATGGCTCGGAGAGGCAGATGGAATTTAACAGAATGACTTGACCTAGTCGTACAAAGGAGTTCATGAGAGCTGAATGAGTTAGTGAGGGAGCAAGTTGGCACGCCGACCTGACTTGGAGAAGAAGTGCTGAATTTGGATTGATCTGATGATTTTTTGGAGACCGACCCGAGGAGTCTATGCAAACAATCCGACCTGGTTAGGGAAGATAGAGGGAGCTTTGACAAGTATCATATACCTCGGTATGACGAATCGAGGAACAAAGATGGGATCAAAGGTCAACCTGTATTGGAATCATATGATGTATGACATACTTGAAAGTTTGAGCTTCTATAAGACTGATGTGTGGTCAACGGCTTTCCTTGGAAAGGGACCCTGCCAGATGGAATAATATCGAAGTAGTTGAGTTGCATGTTGTCACGCCAACAAAGCGTGCAACGGTGGTTAAAAGGTTGGAATGATGAATTTTTGCTGACAGAGGTGATTGAGTCAAGTGTCAGTGCGACTGTTTGCTGAGTGGTTGGGGAAAAGAAACATGGGGCGATGATGACAAAGTGACACGAGTTGACATCACAGACGGTGGAATTGTGGATTTAGGAGCCTATATAAAGGGTTGGCTATTTTCTGCATCTCACAACTTTGCGAGAAATTGAGAGTTGAAGGGTTAGTGATAGAGAGAGAAAGTGGATCAGCACCCGACCACTTGAAAGATTTGTATCGGGCTTGTTGTAAGACCCAAGGTACTTATTTTTATATTCTTGTATTCTACCCCAATTTGTAGCTCGGGTCAGTCTTGACCCCGAACAGTAATAAAATACCCCACATGTTCTCCCGTAGACGTATGTTATAGCAATTCTCCGCCGTACCACGGATACTCTGCGTTTTCTTATCTGTTTGCTAAATTTACTTTTAATTTCATACTAACCAAATAAATTCACTATTGCTGGAGGTTTATTCGAGAGATTGATTTCTCATAATGTCATTTAAATGAAAAACAGTGGTTAACATATATATTAAGCCATATTAATGTAAATCTTATTTGAATTAATTTATTTTTTTTTTAGAAAACATTGAAACCCGCCGTCGCCAAACCCCCAAACGTAGCTCTTTGAAGTGATAAAAATTTGTACCAAAGGGAGACAATAATTTTGATTAAAAGATCACTTTGAAATGATAGCTCTTTTTATTGGTAAATAACTTGGCTATATGAATAGATATTTTATTCATTTAATGCTTTTTTTCATTATCTTGAAGATGGATTATCAAACAAGTTTGGAAAGTAATTTAGTATTTTTATTTTTTTTTTGTTTGAAAAAATCTAATGAATGAATGTTCAAAGAAATATTATATATTTATATATCATAAGTTCTCTTTAATAGTAATTTATATCATGAATATTATAGTAATAAATAAAAATATTTAAAAGTGTTTGTTCAATTTTTTTTAGAGTGTTAATAATACTACCCTTGATTTATTTCTTACAATGTAAAGTCTAACTCTAATTGTAATTTTTTTTTTCTTTTTGAGCAATCAATTATTTATGACAAACTTTATCATCAAAATTAAAAAATGAATCACATTTCCTACCATCAAATAACTTTATTATATCATTTACGTAAAATAAACTACATAAATAATATATTTTTTATTTTAAATAATTTTTATAATTGGTCGTATTTTAATATATATATATATATATTATATCAAATTATTAATTTTCAGACATTTATCATAATTTGATGTTAAAAATAAAAACAATCATGTCATTCACATAATTTTTTAATTTGTATTGTTATTGTTAATAAAATTGAAAAAACCAAATTGAACCAAACCGAACCGATAATTAAAAATAATTATAATTTTTTAAAAGAAAAAACTAAACTGTTATTTAAAAAAAAATATATTGTAATTATAATTTTTTTTATAAGTATGCCAATTGAACCAAACCGTGTCTACTCTACATTCAAAATTTCAAATATATTTAATTTTCGGAGAAGAAAAATAATCTCCACAAATGCGAATAACTAATCTACAATTTTGTTGTAATTTTTTTATTTATTTTTTTAATTCAGAAACGGGCAAGACAAGAATAAACAGAAACGTAAGCTTTGGTGTTTGTTTACTTCCAAATTGGTTCCAGGGTTTGGAAGTAGATGGAGAATGCGCTTGATTTATGATTTTTATTTATGTACACGTCACACACTTTAGTAGTGGAAGCAAAATATCACGATTTCAAACCTTATGAAATATGTTCATTTTATTTGTTTGTATCAAAAATATTCAAGTCTAGTCTAATTAATAATAAAATTTGATTCAAATTTAAGAGAGTCAAATATAAGTATTATCCGCAAAGTTTTCTTTAAAAATCTAAGATGTGCTAAATTTCCTCTATAGTACGTCGTTTTCATCCAAACAAGAGTAGGAGGAGACATCACAATAAGAAAGAGAGAACATTTGCTGGCAGGAATCCAACAACTCTATTTCCAATAGTATTGATCGATAGTATAAATTAACTTATAAGTATTGTATTACTCTCAACAATGTTTTCAGAACCGGACCTGCCGATTCGACCGATCGAACCGAAAATCGATTGTCAGTTTGGTCCGGTCAAAGAAAAAAATCGGTCTGACAAAAAATCGGTCTAACCGGTCCATTTTTTGTATTTTTAATTTTTAATTAAATAAAATTATTTATTACGTAAGCCAAATTTACTAGTTTTTTTGACACGGTTCAACCGTCGAACCAGTGATCCATTGAATCTTTTACATCACCGGTAATAAGGCCACTACTTTATAAAATCTCAATTTAATTATTATTATCATTATTTTATTAATTTTCTTTTGTTGAAAAAACAAATGAAGAACATGCCAACACATCTCATATATTTAATTAATCTTCATTATTTTTCCTTTTAGTAATCAAAATCAAAATGTGATAAAAATTTTAGGGACTTCAAATCCATTTAGATACTGTAAATTAATAATTTCGACCTAATTTAGGGCCACCCAAACCCCATGACCGATTATGAGAACTATAACTAATATTGCTTTTTATATGGCTCATTACATTTAAAAATGACATCACTTTTAATTTATTGAGTCCTTTTGTACGATTTTCTCAAACCATCACTGTATATACATTATAAATAATATAATGTCAATTAATTGATCTTTTATGATATCATTGGTTTATATGTAATCATTTTTTCCTCGTAAATATAGAGAATGTGGTCATTAAAAATTTAAGTAGGATAAAGACAGAATGTGTTGTTGGAAATTAAAATTTTATCTCACTTCACAAATTTAATGCAAGACATGAATTTTTCATTTACTTTAAAATGCTTTTAATCATGCAAATATTAATGGAAAAATTGAGTTTTGAGATGACAATTAGCCGAGATTATCATCCCTAATGAAAACTTCAATATTGTTTTTTTAGGTTTTCTTAAATACAAATATAGAGTTAAAATTCAAATTTAAACGGCACAATCTTTTTGTGAGTAATTTTTTTAATACAACGAAGGTATATGGAAAACTATATTATTAACTAATAAAAATATGATATATATATATAGTTAAATATTTAGCTATTATGAGATTATTAGATGATTGATGGTGGTACTATTGATGGGTTGTAAAATTTTCAATTAGATTTGGGAAATTAATACCATCCCTATTTTACCCTTAATAATATAAGTCTACCATTGATATTTGATAGAAAGTTGAGGTCCTAAATGGCAATTTAATATCAATATCAGTCACTATAGAATTTCTAATTTTTTTTTTTTAAAAAAAGTGATGAGAATTTTGATTCCTTACCGAACAAGTAAAGTAAAATATATCGTATGGTTTTAATTCAATGAGATGAGATCAGACCGCCCGCATTCATTGACCGTAGCCAAGATTCACGGCCACGGATCCATTAAAAAGGCACCGCTGAGCGGTCCATCACCGATGATGTGTTGTTGCTCGCAGCGGATTTGGAGGCGACACGCTTCGTCGCTTTTCATGCTTTTCTTGACGTGGCTCCCACAATTATGATTTTCTCTACCAGTATGGGCCCCACTCATGTCCCTTATCACATGGCTAGTTATCCTCCCATTCCCCACAATTACCCACTGATACATTCTTATTATTTTATTATTTATATATTATTTACTCCTTTTTCTTTTTTCTTTTTTGACAAAGATTTACTCTTACTTTGTAGGTTTGGTAGTATTAATATCATTTTTGAAAAATACTTGGGAAGGCAGGAAGCTCTCCGTAAAACCTAACGTATTGCTAAAAAATATTCATTGATGATCAAAGGATTTATTTTTGAAAATAATTAAAAGATTTTTATGGATTCAATCACGCTATAAGATAGTAATTTTAATTCCAATATATCACTTAACAATACCAATTTAATTTATCGAATTTGTTATTGTAGGTGGAAAAAAAGTGCAGTAAGATTTTGTATATTTCAATGGATCTTAGGTTTGATTCTCTAAGGTCCAATTTTGATCTAAGTCGGGAAATAGATTTTTGATGGCACAATTTTACTTTGTTTTAAGACCAATAAAAATTTCATGTAAGATTAGAACTCTGAATCTTAAATTATAATCTTCCTTTAAAAAAAAAATCAATTTATGGTTATTTTTTTCTTCTATGTTCTTTGAATAATTTTATCTTTTTTCATTTTGTCTTCTTTATTTTTGGTAAGCTTATTGGCTTATACGAGGTAAAAGATGTAAAAATGTCAACTTTCGACTGACACTTGTCCATTTATTGGATTGTTCTCTGGGTAAAATGGTGCACACCTGGCATGAGGCATGCTCTAATATGATATTATGTGTGATTACGCCTGTCACTAAATTTGTATGTTAAGTTAAGTTGATTGTCATTAGAGTCCACTAACTTTAGATTATGGTGCATGACCTAATGTATTCCATAATGTTGTTACAGGGTTGGAGTACCTCCATTATATTCCCTTGTTAATTCATTGATTCCAAATTTATATCATCTTCAAAGTAGGTTGATTTCGGAATAAACTTATCCCGGAATGAACTAACTGATATCTGGAGTTCCGGAGTGACATGATGTCACTCCAGAATGTCGGTCTATGTCAATCCAAAGTGCTTTTATATCGGTCGGAGCACCTCCATTTTACACCTCCAGTTGGTTAATGGATTTCAGAGTAAATTCTCTTTGAAATAATTTAATATCGAATTGGATAAATCTCAGAATATATTGACCTACCGAGTGAGTCGTCATTGGAGTGATGTTGTCACTCCGAAGTAATGCCAATATGAAGGTATGTCACTATGAAATCATGTACAAGTGTTAATTCCCTTAAAAAAATTTATTGAGGAAAATTCATTAAAATAATAACTTGTGGCCAATAGAGCATAAATAAAATTAAGCACCAATAAATATAATTTGTATTTAATATTATAGTTTTTTTGTCTTATTTCCCCACTGTAGGTAGACTTCTCTTTTTTTTTTTTTTTTTTTTTTTTTTTTTTTTAAAATGAAATACATTCATATATAAAAACATCACAAGGATGTAATTACACGGCCATAAAAGCTCGAATACAAACTTAGGAAACTCCTAAGACTCAAGCTATGTTAGGATAAAACCTAACAACATAAACTAATACATGTACTATATATTTCCCGAACCAATAAAAATACATATTCACACTTAAAATCTACTTGAGAACGGGATGAATTACGGGACCGGCCTGGTCTCCCTACCTCAGCCTTTAAAGCAAAGTCGGTGATTACAAATCTTTAGCTGGAAGTGAAATGACATAGTACACATGTAGTACATAAAACTTCTACAACAATATACAATCAACCCAATACAAGATAATTTACAGATCTAGCATGTTAAGAAAAGTGTCCAATCTTCACTACTGGATCTACTAATTTGTCCGCACCAAGCTTTTTGTATACTGATGAGAAGATAATTATTCCGCATAAAACAGAAAATAAAACAACAAATGTGGGATAATCTACCACTACAAGAGTGTATATGGATCCACAAAACAAAAAACCCCACAAAAGAAAGACAACAATAAAAAACAGGGCCCCTGCCGAGAACAAAAACTAATAAAATGACATGAAAGAAAAAAACAAGGGAAACATGAGAAACAGACAAAAAAATCAACAAAAAAACTGAGAAGAAAACTGAGAATGTGCAAGGAAGAATGAAGGAACAAAGAGAGAACAGCAAAACAAAGCAAAAGAAAATGAGATCCGAGAATGAGAGGGGTGAAAAGAAGTAGAAAATGAAAATATTTATTGAGAAAGAGTTAAAGGGGGGAGGTGAGCCGCCGACCACAAATAAGGGCGGTGGTCGGCGGCCCCAAAAAGGGTTTTCTTTTTAGTTGAGAGCTTTTTTCCACTGTAGGTAGACTTACTAAACAAGAAACACGCAAACAAGCAGTGCGATCATCACATCATGAACTGCGATATGATCCCATCAAATGAAAAAGATTTGTTGAAGGGTCCCACGCTTCGACGAAACTGAATAATGCAGCTTAACAAATTCGATCAAGAATTGGTGCTTACGCTGAACCTAAACACACAGGATTATAATTTCCATAATCCGCTTCACTTAAAGAAAAGTTTTACGCCGCTAAAAGCCTAAAAGAGAGATCCCACTTTTGTTCTGTTCCCACTCACCTGGGACACAGTGACACACACACCGTCCCAAACAACTTTTATATTCTTTTCCCATAATGCCCTCACTGCAGAAAATATAGTAAATTCGTTAAATATTAATTTTCTATATTTCTAAAATAAGAAACAGTTGCCTTCTTACATTAAATTTGGAATAATTTGTGGATGCCGCCAAGTTCACTCAGTAAAATTGATTTGGGATTTAAACTCGCATACATGGATTAAAAAAATTGGATTGTTATTAGATTAAATTATAAAAAAATTACGGTGGTAATTTGTGATTGGAATCGCACCACACTTAATTCAACAGGAACACAATAAATTTGGATTGACATAAATAATGATTATTTAGTTGGTTAATTATTTTAAATTCTCACCACCTGAATCTTAGTTATTCGATTAATTGTGCTAAATTGATTACAATATAACATAATACATGAAAATTATGTTAAACATTGACACAATAAAATTAAGATTTAAGACATAACCCAAATATTATCATTCTTACACTCATATTATCATTCTTAATTAAAATGATCAAATGACTCTTGGGCCTTGTAAACCATCACAACATTTAAGAACATTCATTATGAAACTAAACACTAAATTAGATTTCATACTCAGCCTCTCCAAATTTCGATTGTGATTTGGGATGAAAAAATCATCCTGAATCTCTATCAATTTTTTTAAATCGGAACAATTATTGAAAATTCATTCCAAATCATAGAATAAATGATTCGAGATCCTCAATATTGAGCCAAAATTCAAGATTTAGTATAATTTATTCAACTGAAATCTCAATTTAATTTTTATTCGAGATAAAAAATCATCATAAATCCTGCCGAAATATTCATAATAAGAATTTAAGATTCTCTACCAATCCTAAAGGTTAGGGACCTATTTGATACAGATAAAATAATTACTTCCGTATTTGAGAAATCAAGAACATAGACTCAACGAGGTTATTTTAGACCTAACAGCAAAAGGAAGAAAGATAAAAAGCGAAAAGCAGTAAGAGACAAAATAACTAAAAATAAAATATTGCTTATAAGAAGCAGCAGCAGGGGAAGTGCTTTAGCATGTGCTTCTAGCTTTTGTTTAGAGCTTAATTCACCCATTAAACCACACCCGCCCTTTTTTTTTTGTTAGCTCCTCCTCATGTGACTCTCCATCTTTCTATTTGACAAAATACCAATAAATGCTATCTGATTTTCTTGTTTTATTTTGGTTCTCCTGATTTGGTTGCTGATGATGGACCATCTTCATTTAGAATCTCTGCAGTGAGAAAAATTTGTTTTTTTGCAGAGACGTTTGGTGAAAGAAGATGGTGTTTTCAACTGGGAAGTTTTCATTTTTCGTTCTTGTGCTTCTTTTGGTTTCTTTGAGCTCGATTTCAGCTTTTTCTCAAGATGGGTCTGGCAGAGATGCTCTCAAGCTCATTTTAGGTCCGTGTTCAACTTTTTTCCACTACAAACTTGATGTTTGGTATCTGGTTTTTGTTTGATTTTAGTAATGTGTTGGATTTTTAATTTTGGTTCTGGTTGATTGCTGAGAGAACTGGGGAAAGTGGAGGAAAATGATTTTTTAAATGTGAGGATTTCTGATGTTTTTTTTTTTTTTTTTTGCGAGTCAAGAAATGTGAATTTTAGCTGAAGTCAGCTGATCAGTTGTATTAGGCACACTTGATCACTGGTTTTTGTTTCTTGTTTTATCTTTGATATAAAGAATAGACAAAATTTTTTATTACACAAACTTAGTTTGATTGTTTTGATAATGATGTCGAAATGCTTACTGTGGCTAAAATTCTACGCTTTATCACAATGAAGATATTAAAAATTCCATCTTTGTTTGGTTAGGCGTGGTTAGTTTAGCATGTTATAATATAATTCTATTTCAGTTGATTTTATTGCCAAATATTTTATTGTATTATGTTGTTGGATATGCAGGAGAGAATAATTTGGGACCCTTTAAAAATGGGATCAATGAGGATGTAGTAGCGCAAGGGCCAGATATACATGAACCTCTACTGTTGGCGGCAAATAGGACTAAGAGACCTGACATTCTTAACCACTTTAAGCGTTATCGCGGCGGTTGGGATATCACTAATAAGCATTACTGGGCTGTGAGTATAGATCTGATTGATCTCTTAAATATGTGATTGCTAAAGAATTGTCACATTTTTGCCTATTGATAACTTTGATATTTCTCTTCTGCATGATCATGAGTTTCTAGGCACCTAATGGTTCTCAGGGATTTTTTTTATTGAAAAATACAATAAGTTGTGAGTGTATTTGAAATGCCATCTAACCCATCTATAAGTTACTCTTCTGGAATGCTGCTTAAATTTGTTTGATTGAATAGCCATACTGAAAATTTCCAATGTATAATCATATTTTAATTCCTTTAAACAATCGTGGAGAGTTTGGTTCCACAACCTCGATTAGATAATGGAAAGTAGAGTGTGTAGTTTCAGTGTTTGGTTGTTTTAGTAGACAATTTTTCTTGCAACCACTTTATACAGATCCAGATGTACAATATATTTAACATGAAACGAACCTAATCTTTCAATCACTGTGCATGCAGTCTGTTGGATTCACGGGTGCTGCCGCTTTCATTCTGGCTGTCATTTGGTTTATTTTGTTTGGCTTGCTTCTCGTGGTTCATCATTGCTGTGGATGGAGAATAAACATTAAAGGCAAAGGAACGGACCGCTCACAAAGGATTTATTTAATCTTTCTTATTCTGTTCACCTGTGTTTCAGCGTAATCATCTTCTGTCTTTTAACTGCTTGCATAATAAGCGTTGCAAATTGAGTTCTTTCACGTTCTAGTTGTTTGGAAATATATGAATTTTCCATTCTATAATCAGTTGGTAGATATGATGTCAATATACACATTAAGTTTGCTAGAAAGCAGAACAATCATACTTTCTTTATGTCTTTGCAATTTTTAACCTCAGACAGGCCCCTTGAATCCTTGATTATCGAAACATTCTTCTGGGAACTGGCTGCAAAATTATGAGCGAGATTTTACTTATTACATTGCATAATTGTTTTTTTTTTTGGGTTGATATTTTTAAACTATGATCTCTGAGAATCTGTAGTTTTGGCTTTAGTAATTGACAACTATTTATATTATCTGAGCAGTACTTTCATGCCTGATGCTGATTTCCTCTTTATTTTTTTCTGTTGTGACATCTTCTTTCATCTTGCCTGCTAATATTTCATCTTTTTAAAATGCAGGATTGGATGTATTCTTCTTTCTGTTGGACAGGATGAATTTCACGGTGAAGTTATGCATACTCTTGAGATATGTTGTGAACCAATCAGACTACACCGTGCAAACCCTGAGAAATGTCACAGGGTATCTGTCCCTTGCAAAGACTATTAATGTGGCCCAAGTTTTCCTTCCTTCCGATGCCATGGATGAAATAGATAAGTTAAATCGGGATCTTAGTACTGCAGCCAATACTCTGGCAGAGAAGACAAGTGAAAATTCTGCTAAAATCAAAAAGTCTTCAATGTTGTGTATGAATTTCTAAACTTTATATATTTTTTATTAGTTGGAACCTGTATTGGTACTAATGATTTTAATTGGTCAATTTGCAGGCGATCTTCATTGATTACTGTGGCGGCTTTGATGCTGCTTCTGTCTATCATTGGTCTTTGTATGTATTGTTTAAAAGCTTTACTTGATTGATCTTATGTATGTAATTTTCTCATTGATTTGATCATACCTGATTGAAACTCATTTGTTAATTTATTATCATTTTTTGTTTTTTGTTTTGCAGTCCTTTCTATCCTTGGGCACCAACATGCAATTCATATGTAAGTTTTTTCCTTCTTGCATGTGGTTGATTTGTTCCACTTATGATGATGATATTCGACTTCTAGCAATAATAGTTCTGTTCATTTGCTGGATGCTTTTCATATATTTACCTGATGTTGTTAGCATATTTTTGCAGATTCATTGTGAGTGGATGGTTACTAGTGGCAATTACGTTCATTCTATGTGGAGTATTTGTAATTCTTAACAAGTAAGTATGGAATGTCATTGGTATATCTCTCCCATGTTTTTGTGTGACATTTGTTTTATGAAATGAAGTATCATCTTTCTGAATTCCATTTACATGCAATACTCAATACGTCCTGCTTTCTGGATTTTTAACAAAATCCTCAAAGCCTAAGATATGGCTTATTATTATCTTTCTGTCTAGTTCATGCAAAGTTAGTTGCCTGTTTGTTTGTCCTCTTTTATTACCAACAATGCCATGTATTTAATTTTATAATCTATACATAACTTTATACATACCATAGTTGTCAAAGACACACCTCAGGCTTCGGCTCAGACTATTGCGCCTAGGCGCGCCTTTGAGATGAGCCTAGGTGCACATCATATTTTGTGTGAGAAAAACATTCCCCGAATTGACCCACCTAACCCGAAATCAAGTTGTACAACATTTCTATAATAAATTAAGATAGGTTTTGGGATGGGCTTTAAATTTCAATAAACACATTAATTGTATTATTAGTATTTGTATTGATTTAACTGTTTTTGATATATTTTCAATTATTTCTCTTTGTTTTAATTGACTGGATACTTGTATATTTTTTTGCAATTTGTGTTTCACCTTCATCAAGCGTACGCCTAAACTTAGACCCTTTGCTCCTTAGTGTGCCTTGTGCTTTTAACGACACTGATGCTTAATTTTAGTTGAAAGCTCTCTACGTCTAATTGAGCAACTGAAAATTGTTTCATTTTTCTGTGGCAACCGAAATTCTGAAGTTTTTAGTATGAAAGGTTCTTTCTTCATTAGGATTCAGTAGTGGTATACCCAATAAATCCCGATACCTAACCGAATATGATATCTTTTGTATTATAGTGCAATCTCGGACACCTGTATGGCCATGGATGAATGGGTAGATCATCCTCATGCGGAGACTGCTCTTAGCAACATCCTTCCTTGTGTTGACCAGAGAACCACAAACCAAACACTGGTCCAGAGTAAACAAGTCATAACTGACATTGTAAATCTTGTCAACCAATTCGTTTACAACATTGCCAATGCAAATCCATCTCAGGATTACATTTATTATTACAATCAGTCTGGACCTGTGATGCCTCCTTTATGTTACCCATATGACTCTCAGCTACAAGATCGGCAGTGTGGGTCTTATGAAGTGTCGATAGCAAATGCTTCTGAGGTATTTTTATCTGTTCTTGTTGTTTTGAATGTTTCCTTTTGTTTTCATTTCAAATCTTTCAAGTCAAGTTTAGCTGGATTCTGCAAGATTATTCAATATAAAAAGTTAAAAAATCCACTCGAAGAAGATTAATTCAGTCAGCATAATGTGCTCGTTCAAAATATTGTAAAAGATTATTGTTTCTTTTGAGAAAGTGGCAACATCTGTTTTGTACCAGCTAATTTATTTGAAACTTCACACAGTTAAAGATACTATCCCTGGTCACAAGATATCTGTCATCTTAGAACCCTTGTCAGTGGCACTAGTCACGTACTGATGTTACAGAATCGTTACTATGTAGTAAATGTAAGGGTTCTTAAAACATTTATTCAAAGCTTGTGGATCTTTTGGTTGGTTTTCAAGCATGCTTTGAGGTTATCTCAAGACTAGTTGAAGCTCCCGCTAACTTTAGGTCCTATACAAATTACCTTTTTCCCAAAGTTAATTTAGTTGTGCCCAAGTTTCCGAATGTGTAGAGGTTCGGCTGTGTGCATCTGTGACAAGTAAAAGCTGTTGAGACTCATAACTGATAACTTCTTATGTAGTTAGAAAATATGAATTGATTGTCAAAATTGATATCCTTCTTGGATCATATGCACATAGTAGAACAAGTTATGTTTCAAATTTTCTAGTCCTAATAGAAGGTTACCTTATAATTTGTTTTTACTGCTGCAAAACAGTTTTGATTAAATTGATCTATTCCTGATTGTCATCAGGTTTGGCAGAACTACACTTGTAAGTTATTGACATCTGGGTTATCAGCATCAGACCGGTGCAACTCTGTGGGCAGGGTGACCCCATACTTTTACAAGGAGTTGGTGGCAGCAGTGGAGGAGATTTATGCTCTTCAGCATTACACCCCACCATTACTAAGTCTCCAAGATTGCAATTTTGTCCGCGATACATTCCAAAATATCACCTCAAATTACTGCCCTCCTTTGGAGCATTATCTGAAAATTTTAAATGCAGGATTGGGTTTGATCTCAGTAGGAGTTTTGCTGTGTCTCCTCCTTTGGATACTCTATGCAAACCGCCCCCAAAGGGAGGAAGTGTTTGTAAAGCTACCCTTACCAATAAAATGCATTGGTAGGAGTCACAATAACAGTATTAATAATAGTAATGGTCATGTAGCGGCGCCGAACACTTCAAATGAAGTCTAGGCCTCATAGTAGTAGCTAGGTTAATGCAAAAGAATAGATTCATTTCTTAGTATTGTATTAGGGGAAGAAACCAAGATGGGGCGAAGCTCCAGCCACTACTAAAGTACTTCGTTACGTATATATAGTAAATGAAAATCGATTGATAATTGGTCTCTGCTCTTCATCACCGCGTATCAGTTGAATCGTATAGCCCTTGAACTTCAACATTCAAAAGCCACCTAGTTCTTGAAAAGAAAGCTTCGTATATGTACAGAATATGCAGTAACTCTGTTCCAGGAATAATATGCAGAAACTTGACACTCTGGTTTGACATAATGTATCAGCTTTTTATAGGCTAACTTCAATGCCTCAAAACAAATCCTGTAAATGTAATCCTGTTCCCGCATATAATCTTGCATTTGACATTAACAAATGGAGCTGTTTGTTGAAGCATTCAAACAAACAACATATGATATAACCAAGTATTAATATGCATCAACTTAAAGATGCATTTTCAGCTCAGAGATGCTCACTCAAATTGGAGGAGAGAAAAAAAAATACCCAGATTTTAATAATGAGCTCAATCTCTATTTGTATCAACTCAATTGTGCTAATGTTAAACGCAAGAACCAGAAAATACCAAACACTGAAAAGATAACACGAAAATGGAAAATGATGAAAGTTTTGGCACAAACATTTACATCAAATGTATCAAAATGGAAACCCCAAAAACCAAAATTCAACATTAATACTGGATATGATCGCTTATAAAAATACCCTAAAAACAGCAAGAATCAAACAAAAGCATATCAAGAGATCTCCATATAGCCTCAAAATTCACTATGATCAGGGGCAATCTCCTCAGCTTGACTTCCCATCTCAGAAGATGATCCTGCCACCTCTGTCGGCCTCTCCGGCACCGCAAGAACCTCACGAATACCATGAACAACAAGATAGTCGCTGTAATACAAATCCGGCGAAGTTATCATAACTCCATTGAGCATCAAAACATCATGATCATCATCAGATCTGGTGACATTGATCTTAAACCCATTCAAGAAAGTCCTCAACACAACCCCATCATCAAAACCAACCAAATCGCTCCATGAAATCTTGCAAGGCACAGCGTGCCTCAAAAATAACGACGAGAAGTCACTCACTTTCCCAACATAATCCATCATCACACCATCAAAAGGAGCAAATACAGTCAATCCATCAAAGCCACTCTTGTCACTAAACCCTAACAACTGCAACTCAAGAAACGAACCCATAAATGAGTAACCTTTAGATCTCAGGACCCCGTTAGCATGAATAAACGCGTTAATTGACTCATTAAATGAAACCCCACATCGGGAAAGCGTATCGTGATCAGTCTTGAAAGAATCTGAAACGCGATAACCTGGGTTGAAAAACTCGCTAACTCCGTGAATTACCAACAATCCATCATTGTAAATGGGCTTGTGAATGAGGCTGACGCCGTTAAGGGAGACGTTATAGTCGTAGGGGGAGGAGGTGATGATGAGGGAGTGATTGGGGGAGAGAGTGGGGATTTTGGAGTTGCAGTGGAGTTTTTTGAGGGAACGGAGAGGGAGAGGGAGGGGAGATAAGTGGAATTCGAGGAGGGAAAGAGAGGGTTGGCCGGAGGAGGCGAAGGCGGAATCGGAGGGGGAGAATATTGTGAGAGACGGAGAGTGGTGGTGGGTAGGGGTTAGGCTTTTGGAGACGAGTTGCAGAGTGAGGGACATTGAGAGGTAGCCGGAGTTTGAGAGAATGTCGGCGGCACGGAGGAGGGTGG
Source organism: Zanthoxylum bungeanum (assembly GCA_019454045.1). Lineage (NCBI taxonomy): Eukaryota > Viridiplantae > Streptophyta > Magnoliopsida > Sapindales > Rutaceae > Zanthoxylum > Zanthoxylum bungeanum. Next base: position 18,816 of record SKCR01046773.1, read on the forward strand.
AGTGTGAGGAGGAGAGAGATAGGAGAGAGAGGATGAGGAGTAGGGGGAGGAGTGTGAATTTGGTGATCGCCATTGATGAAGATTCTGAAGATGCTGTGGTTTCTGTTTTTTCTTTTTTTGTTTTGGAAGAGTGAATCGTGTTTTGATAGTACGCGAGGGGAGTTTGTTGGTTTTGGCGGGAAGGTATGTGACACGTGGAGGATTGGAATTGGTTGAAAGGGTTGGGTTGTTAGGCAGTTATATGCAATGACCGAAATGACCTCTCACTTCCTCTCATCATTTTTCATTTTGTATATTTTTGTCACCAAATTGTGACAAAATTGAAAATTATCGTATGAAAAACGATAGCTAAATTTAATGTGATATCTTTTCAGAAATAGAAAAATAAAAAATATATAGTTAGGTGCATTATTATTGAATGGGTGGCTTTCCCGTTTTAGATTTCATGTTTAGTAGGAAGCATATAAAAAATTATATTCTTATGTAAAAATTAACTCTATGCAAGTCATACACAAGGATCTAAAACTTTTTTGTGTCGGATGCTGGACAGACAATTAGACTTGCTCAACTACAGATGTGCGTAGTGTGCTTGAGATGCTGGACAGACGCGCTTAAGCGAAGGATCTGGACGTGATTATGGCGATTTGTTGGGCTTTATGGTAAGCTCGAAACTGTTTCACAACCGAGATAATTCTTGGAGAGTGTTTTTGCGAGCATAAATTTTGGTTCAAGGCGGTAAAGAAGTGTCTAAACCAGTGGAGGTCACGGTGGGCAGTGAGGAGTAATTCAGGAAGAAATTGGCAGCCCCGCCGAGAGAATGGGTAAATCTAAACACATATGCGGCTATTGATAGACAAAATCATCTAGCGGGGCTTGGAGTCGTAATCAGGAACAATGGTGATGGGGTAGAGCTAGTGGCAATTAAGAGTATTAATTTTGATGGCGATGTGGAAGGTGTGGACTGCGGAGGCAGAAGCCATTAACTTCGGTATACAGGTGGCGCCAGAAGCTGATTTTGTAAAGATGATAGTCGAGTCGGATTGTCAGCATGTAGTAGATTTAATTAGTAATAAGAAGGGCTCAAGGAAAGAGATTTCCTGGATCATTAATGATATCTAAGAGAAGTTAAAAAGTTTTTTGGAGGTATCGTTTTGTTACACTTGTAGAATTTGTAATGGTTTTGCCCATGATGTTGCAAAGATTGTCGTTAAGGCATCATGCCATATTCTGTGGAAGGACTGACCGGTGCTTACACACACGCGTATAACGCAAGCGCACGTATCGTTCAAGTAGTATAAAAAGTATCAATCCCACGAGGACTTAATACCTAATCTATTAATTTTATGAGGTCAAATGATTACTAGTATCTAATCAGTTGTTTGATTGATTTGAAATGATGATGATTCTAAATTTAAAAACAAGTAAATAAAATTGCACGAAAGTAGTTTTAAGAAAATTCAATATTAGGAAACTACCTAGGGTTGTGAATATTTCTAATATCTTTAAAAAGATGAAGTTGTTATTTCATGTTTGTGTAATAAATCGGTTTACTAACTTGGAACACTAAATTATACGAAAGCCTCTGTCGATGGTCAGACGCAAATATCCAGTTTAACCCAATTGAACCATATGTCTATGTTAACCAAATTACATGGATTCATTAAGTTTAAGTTCCAATTATGGCTACCCCCGCCCGACAGGTATATGTCTATCCTGTAAGGAAATCTATTAAAGGGTTATCTATCCTCAAGGAAGATCGTGAGCTATTAAGTCTAAGACTGAAACCTAAAATTACTTTGTCAAGTTTATTTTAGATTTACTACATCAATCTTATTGGTGATAAGACAACAAGAAGCATTAAGCTTAAGACTTAATAAGTAAACCTTTAAATTACTCAAACTATAAAATAACCCCTTATAAACCGGTGATATTAGAATTCATCACAACCCCAGATAACTAACTTAGTTACGACACATAAGTAGGGCTAGTAAAAACTTAAATAAAATAAAAGACATAAAGTAAAATGCTGAAAAGTAAATTGCTGAAAATTAAATGACGGAAAATAAATGCTGAAAGTAAATTACTGAAAAGTAAATGCTGAAAGTAAATTACTGAAACGTAAATGCTGAAAGTAAATTGCTGAAAGTAAATTGCTAAAAAGTAAATAAAGTAAAAGTACAATAAAAGAAAATGCTGAGGTAAAAGGATCCACTTTTATTACTTCTATTTTAGATATCGCATTTATATAATATATTAACTTTGCATGATAATTACCAACCAGCCATATAGGCGGTATCCAGATTAAGTCAAATTAATAATTAATTACCAACCAACCAATCTGGCGGTATCCAGTTTAGTCAGGTTAAAACCAATTTAAATAATTACCAATCGACCAATATGGCGGTATCCTCGTTAAGTCAGGTTTTAACTGGTTTATATATTATAATTAAGGGAGATTAATCTAAATATTAGTAATAAAAGTTTTACCTTTTACCCTAGCAAAGGGGAGTTACCTCCTCATTACTGAAAAGTAAAAACTGAAAATTAAAGAAAGAAAAGTACTGTGCGTAAAAGTAAATTACGGAAAGTAAAAACTGAAAAGTAAAGAAAAGAAAGTGCGAAAGCGAAAATTAATTACTGAAAGCTGTAAATAAACAAACAAGATACAATCTTCTTAGTATTCTTAAGAAATTCCTTAAAAGAAAATATGAATTTACAAATGAAATGACTTGGTATTTATAGGCAAAATTTTGCCTCCATCAAATCATCCACCAAATCCATTATTAATTGCTCCACTAATTGCTCCACCAAATCCATTATTAATTGCTCCACTAATTTCTTATCATGTTTGGTGGTGATTTGATAATTTTTATTATTTATTTATTAATTTATTTTTTGCTTTGAAAATGATTGAAAATGACTTTAATAATTACACACAACACACTTCTGGATGGTTCATCGATTTCAGGCATGCAATCTTCAGAATTCGAAATTATTTTTTCTTTCAAAGTTGTAGATCTTTGAGTCTTATTTAATCTGGAACTTGAATCAGCTCAATCCTATATCGGAGTAAAAAGTTATGTCCAAAATACGACAGATGCGCAAAATTGGAATTTCCAAAACTGCACTTCGTTAAAACGCCATTTCAAGTTTCCAATCTCCAAAATTAATATGTCAAGTCCAATTTTTACCCTTATTTGACCCAAATTTCGTCCTAAATGATTTCATTGTGTCCCAATATTATTTTATATGCAAAATAAACTAAAACACATCAAAACGTTCATCAAACCCGAGAAACTAAACAAAAATATTAAGTAAAAGGGGTGTTAAATATTGATATATTTTCAGCTCATCACACCCCCAAACCTAACATTTTGCTAGTCCTCGAACAAAACAACAAAATAAAATACAAGAAATAATTAAAATTAAACTAAGCCACTTTCGTAGGGATCACAGTTGCATTTAGCATATGCAACAAGTCTTTAAACCCCCAGGTGTCCATAGTGGACGAGTTATAGTCTCGTGAGGGCTTACAGCAACGATACCCACAAACGTTTTACAAAAGTAAAAAGATAATAAAACTAATGCACACAAAAGCAAAAAGACAAGAGAAAAGAGAATAAAAAAGTTAGTGACTAATCAAGTGAAACTTCTACTCCAAATTACTAGTTGTTTTCTTTCTTTTTAAATTACTGAATAAGTAAATTCTCCGATTATATTTACCATTCTCCATATACACAACGAACAAAATATTAATCAACTCATTTTTGCCCACAACAGTCACAAGTGCAGTTGATAAGTGAGTAATATTTTTGTCCTAAAGTTTTATCAGAATTCACACCTTTTTGTAGCAATGGAATAATTTTTCTCATTTTTCTGATTTTTTCTTTGATTTTTGATTTTTTTTTATTTATATACAATATCTTCCATCTATGTAGCGAGTGTTGGGTCGGTGACTCCCAAACCAGTTGGCTTTAGGGCACCAGGTGTTAAGACACCCCTACAGACTTAATTACTCAGACTTCAGATATATATATTTTTGCAGCACCTTTGATCCATGTAGCGAGCTTTGGGCCAGTGACTCCCAAACCAGTTGGCTTTAGGACACTAGGTGTTAAAACACCCTTACAGACTTAATAACTCGGATCTCAGATTTTTTTTTACTCCATCACTTTTTTGAGATGCTTCCTCCAATTAAACTAGAGCACTGAATATTACAAACTTTTCAATTTTAGCTCATGTCCGTATGTTACAATGCATGTTGATAATGTCTGCTAACTGAGCATATGAAGATCCATTTTAGTCAGTTTTATGGAGAATTCACAAATTAAATAATTCAAAAAGAAATAAATAAAAATTAAATTGTTCCGAATTAGGTTTGAGATACGTCTCAGGAGTAGAAACTCCTTACTCAGCTATCTCTTACCAATTTCACATTTTTAGTCAAAATAAAAACAAAAACGCAAAATATTTTGGTAATTTTTGAAAAATTTTCAATTTTTTGTATTTTTCGTAAAATTTTGGACTAAAAAAAAAAAAAAAAAACAACACACAAACTAAAAACAAGATACTAATCAACTAATTTCCTCCCCCAAACATAAATGAGACATTGTCCCCAATGTCTTAAACAGTAGAAGAAGAGTTTAGAAGATAGTACCTGGTTAGCTGAAATTATACAAGAAATTAAAGGTTAAGATCCAGATTAATCCGACGCCTCTTACCACGATCGTACTCGGACCAATTTATCTTTGAAAGGATAGGGTCAATTTGTGGTTCATAGGCTAAGATTTGGTCAATTAGATCCGGAGCAGTTCTGGCAGTGAAGAGGAGTTCTTTTAAAGTTTTTGACACAAACCCATTTCTTCGGGCATCATCAAGAAACACACAAAGAAAATCATAAAATCCATCAACGTTAAACAACCAATTGGTTTCTGGTGTATGTTCAAGTTTGCCCAAGATACACTATAAAAATTTCCTCCAATGTGCCCAAGCCACCTGGCAAAACAATAAAAGATCAGCACTGTTAATCATTTCTACCAATCGTTCAGACATACCTGGCACGATTAGTTCCTCTCCGTTTGATGGTTTAATAAGATTTGCTTCTGCCAAGGGTTTTGGGATGATTCCCAAAACGTGACTGCCTCCTTCATGTACGGCCTTTGAAACGATCCCCATTAGTCCAAGATTGCCTCCGCCATATACTAAGTGCATATTCATTGCAGCTAAGACTCGACCAAATTCTTGTGCTGCTTCTACGTATTATGGTTTAGTACCAACACTACTACCACAAAACACACATATGTTTTCAACTCGTCTTCTTGAAGTGGCTTCCATGTTTTACTCTGATGTCTTCAAAAGTGCAATGATGAGTTGAATTTATAATACCTGAAAAAGGTGAGTAAAAATAGCACAAGTATCTTCCAAAGGACGATTGTTAGCAAAATAGTAAAATAAATCGTGATAGTAAAAAAAGGGTTGGATCTTGTCCGAGAAAATAAAAGAAAACAACAAAAAAAATCACAATTATCAGGAAAAGACAAAGAGATATAATATGTACAAGAAACGTAGCGGCTTGATTGACGTCTATGCGTCAGGGACAAGCTTCCCATCCAATTTTCTTATAAATTGGCAAATATGGTCTTTTTGAGTCAGATTCCCGAGACTTAACAATTGTCTTTCCTTTTGGAATTGTGCATATAACATGCGAATTTCATGATACACACATCTACTGGGATGCGTCTCAAGAGTTTTAGATATGTCATCCAAAGACTCCTTACTCAAGCCATCCCTAATGAAGTTAATCTTATCTTCGCGGTTATCAGACACCATTCCTAAAGAACGAAAACGAGTATTACAAAACATGCGAGCATATTATAACAAACACACATTCTTTTGGCTCTTCTCTTTTTAGCATAGGTGCTCATTCCTAAACCAGACAGATGTGAAATAAAAGAGTCAGAGGACTCACCTGCCAATCGGACCCGTGCTTCAATAATCCAACGAATGTTAGTAGGAATACCTTTGATCATCAGTAGTCTCATCCGATCCAAGCGAGCTTTGTTGACTTTCATTAGAGATTTTTGAGGGAGAGAAAAAAATTACTTGTGAAGATTTGCTAGAGCTTCTTCCATCTTGAAATGACTTAATCTGCAAAAACTAAACACAAAAAAATAAATCACACCAAATCACATATATACACAATAATGGGTTGGGTTGCCTCACTGCGAGCGCTAAGTTTAACGTCGACAGCTAGAACGTGACATCTTGAACGTTAGGCTGGATCTAAAGTGCGACACTTTTTTTTTTGTCGCTCAAATGATTCTCCCCAATAGTGTTTGACACGCTTGTTTTTAACCTTGAATGTTTAGTTGGAGTCAGGATCATGTATCTCAACGGCTCTATCTGGTAAAATTTTGGTGATCACAAATGGACCTAACCACCGTGATTTTGGCTTCCATGGGAAGATTTCACCATTGATTGTTTAAACAATACCTTCTCCTGTGGTTCCAGTGTGTTGTATGCGCACTAACTTCTCATCATATCTATTCTTGGCATTTTCTTTGTACAATTTGGCATCCTCAAAAGGATGATTGTGAAATTCCTCAAATTCGTTGAGCTTGTGGAACCTTTTCTCTTATGTTGCTTGTAGTGCAAGAATTGGCTTTTTCAGTACGCAGTGCGCTTTATCTTCAGGCTCCACAGGCAATTGACATGCTTTAAGCTTGTCAGTAGAGCTTTGTATTGCATTGGAGTTCTGAATGGTACTATGTATCACATCAAGTCTGAAACATTCCTCATTCTTTTCATCATCTGGAAAATTCATGGCCTTGAAAACATTGAATGTTACTTCTTGGTCCTGTACCCTCATGGTTAGTTCTCTTTTTTGTACATCAATAATGGTTCGACCTGTAGCCAAGAATGGTCTCCTGAGGATGATTGGCACATCTGCGTCTTCTTCCATATCAAGGACAATAAAATATGCTGGGAAAATGAATGTCAACCTTGACCAGCACATCCTCAACTACGCCCTTGGAAAAACAAGCGTTCTATCAGCAAGTGTAGAGAGACTGAAGTTGGCATTGTTTCTTCAATCTGTAATTTCTGAAAATAGAAAAATGCATCAAGTTAACACTCGCACCTAGATCACACAGAGCCTTACCGAAGTCATGTTCTTCTATGGTGCAAGGAACAGTGAAACTGCTAGGATCTTTCAACTTTGGAGGAATTTTTCTCTGAATAATGACACTGCATTCTTCCATCAATGCTACTGTCTCATAATCTCCCAATCTCCGGTTTCGTGAAAGAATATCTTTCATGAATTTGGCATAGCTGGGCATTTGTTCCAACGCTTCTGCAAATGGAATGTTGATATGCATATTTTTGAACACCTCAAGGAAACGAGAAAACTGCTTGTCCAGTTTGTTTTTCTGAAGATATTGAGGAAAATGTGGAGGTTGAGTGATCTGTTCATTTTCCTTTGTTCCAATTTTTGAACACCTCAAGGAAACGAGAAAACTGCATGACATTGCTCATTTCCCATGTTCCTTGGATTTGGTTATGTGTTGCTAGGAAGGTTACTTGGCGTTTTGTAACTCTGAGCATTGGTCAGTTGTCCAATTTGATTCTCCAATGCTTTAATATAAGCAGATTGAATTTGAATTAATGTTGCTTGGGATTGAAACATAGCATCATATCTTGCTGCTTGAGAGTCGTGTTTTGCTTCTATCTTTTTCAAGTGGGTCAACACTTCTGTTATTCATGATTCATTTGTCTGCTCCTAGCCTTTGTTCTGTTGTTGGAATCCGGGTGTTGGGTTGTTCATTTGCCCTGAATTGTTGCTCCATGCGAAATTGGGATGATTCTTCCACCCTGGGTTGTAGGTGTTGGAATATGGATTGTTCTCATGTCTGTTGAAATTGTTGACATAATTCATTGTCTCTTTATATTGGTTTGGCTCTGGTGCTCCTCCATATGGTGAACTTGTGGTTCCAGTGGTAAAAGTCTCCATGAATTTGCATATCTGATCCAGCTTGGCGTTGACTGCTGTATTGGCTCCACTTTCATAAATTCCTGTAATTATTTGAATCATGCCCATTTCTGTTGGCCACAAGGAATTGTTGTTGGCCATTTCTTCGATTAGGTCACATGCTTGATCTTCTCCTTTTGCCATTAAAGCTCCTCCAGCAGCAGCATCGATTGTGGTTATCATCAGTCCAGAAAGTCCGTTATAGAAGGTTTGGACTTGAAGCCATTTGGAATCTCATGGTGAGGACATTTCCGGAGCAAATCTTTGTACCTTTCCCAAGCTTCGTAGAGAGTTTCTGAGTCTTATTGCACAAGGATGTGATGTCATTCCTTAGCTTTCCAGTTTTGGCTGGTGGAAAATACATTGCAAGAAATTTGGTGGCTAAAGTATTCCAAGTTGTGATGGAACCTGCTGGTAGTGAATGTAGCCAAGCTTTAGCTCTGTCTTTAAGGAGTATGGGAAAATACGCAGTCTCATTGCTTCTTCAGCTTCTTGGTTGTAATTGAAAGTGCCGCAAACTTCCCGGAAGTTGCTGATGTGGGCATTAGGATCTTCAGTTGCATTCCCCCCAAACTGAACTGACTGCTGAATCATCTGAATGCATTTTTGATGTCACATGCATTGCTAGTAAGGGAGGAAGTATAATACATGAAATGAGTCTGTCAACCACCGGAATGGTTCTGTCTCGAATGGGAATTGGTGGTGCAACCTCCAAAGGTTCAAGTTCCATGTTGACTAAAGCTTATTGGACTTTTCGCCTTTCCCTTCTCAACTGTCTGATGGTTCTTTCAATTTCTGGGTCAAGCGGTCGGAGTTCAAAGCTTCTGGTTTGTCTCATGTAGTTTCTGAGAACCTAAAACACAAGAAAACAAAAACAATAAGTAAAAAGAAATTAGATACAAGTAACGTATCTAACCCCAAAACTAATAGTGAATGATAAATAAGTCCCCGGCAACGGCGCCAAAAACTTGACCGGTGCTTACACACACGCGTATAACGCAAGCGCACGTATCGTTCAAGTAGTATAAAAAGTATCGATCCCACGAGGACTTAATACCTAATCTATTAATTTTATGATGTCAAATGATTACTAGTATCTAACCGGTTGTTTGATTGATTTGAAATGGTGATGATTTTAAATTTAAAAACAAGTAAATAAAATTGCATGAAAGTAGGTTTAAGAAAATTCAATTTAGGAAAAACTATCTAGGGTTGTGAATCTTTCTAATATCTTTAAAAAGATGAAGTGGTTATTTCATGTTTGTGTAATAAATTAGTTTACTAACCTGGAACACTAAATTATGCGAAAGCCTCTGTCGATGGTCATACGCAAATACCCAGTTTAACCCAATTGAACCATATGTCTATGTCAACCAAATTATCTGGATTCATTAAGTTTAAGTTCCAATTATGGCTACCCCCGCCCGACAAGTATATGTCTATCCTGTAAGGAAATCTATTAAAGGGTTATCTATCCTCAAGGAAGATCGTGGGCTATTAAGTCTAAGGCTGAAACCTAAAATTCCTTTGTCAAGTTTATTTTAGATTTACCACATCAATCTTATTGGTGATCAGACAACAAGAAGCATTAAGCTTAAGACTTAATAAGTAAACCTTTAAATTACCCAAACTATAAAATAACCCCTTATAAACCGGTGATATTAGAATTCATCACAACCCCAGATAACTAACTTAGTTACGACACATAACTAGGGCTAGTAAAAACTTAAATAAAATAAAAGACATAAAGTAAATGCTGAAAAGTAAATTGCTGAAAAGTAAATGACGGAAAGTAAATGCTGAAATTAAATACTGAAAATTAAATGCTGAATGAAAAGTAAATGCTGAAAGTAAATTACTGAGAAAAGTAAATGTTGAAAGTAAATTGCTGAAAAGTAAATGCTGAAAGTAAATTGCTGAAAAGTAAATAAAGTAAAAGTACAATAAAAGAAAATGCTGAGGTAAAATGATCCATTTTTATTACTTCTATTTTAGATATCTCCCTTAATATAATATATTAACTTTGCATGATAATTACCAACCAGCCATATAGGCGGTATCCAGATTAAGTCAAATTAATAATTATTACCAACCGACCAATCAGGCGGTATCCAGTTTAGTCAGGTTAAAACCATTTAAATAATTACCAACCGACCAATATGGCGGTATCCTCGTTAAATCAGGTTTTAACTTGTTTATATATTATAATTAAGGGAGATAAATCTAAATATTAGTAATAAAAGTTTTACCTTTTATCCCAACAAATGGGAGTTACCTCCTCATTACTGAAAAGTGAAAACTGAAAATTAAAGAAAGAAAAGTACTGTGCGTAAAAGTAAATTGCGGAAAGTAAAAACTGAAAAGTAAAGAAAAGAAAGTGCGAAAGCGAAAATTAATTACTGAAAGCTGTAAATAAACAAACAAGATACAATATTCTTAGTATTCTTAAGGAATTCCTTAGAAGAAAGTATGAATTTACAAATGAAATGAGCTTGGTATTTATAGGCAAAATTTTGCCTCCATCAAATCATCCACCAAATCCATTATTAATTGCTCCACTAATTGCTCCACTAATTGCTCCACCAAATCCATTATTAATACTACACTAATTTCTTATATGTTGGTGGTGATTGATAATTTTTATTATTTATTTATTAATTTATTTTTTGCTTTGAAAATGATTGAAAATGACTTTAATAATTACACACAACACACTTCTGGATGGATTCATCGATTTCGGGCATGAAATCTTCAGAATTCGAAATTATGTTGTCTTCAAAGTTTTAAATCTTTGAGTCATCTTTAATCTGGAACTTGAATCAGCTCAATCCGATATCAGAGTAAAACGTTATGCCCAAAATACGACAGATGCGTAAAATTGTTATTTCCAAAACTGCACTTCGTTAAAACGCCCTTTGAAGTTTCCAATCTCCAAAATTAATATGTCAAGTCCAATTTTTGCCCTTATTTGACCCACATTTCCTCCTAAATGATTTCATTGTGTCCCAATATTATTTTATCTGCAAAATAAACTAAAACACATCAAAACGTTCATCAAACCCGAGAAACTAAACAAAATATTAAGTAAAAGGGGTGGTAAATATTGATATTTTTTCCGCTCATCAAGGACAAATTCCCTTCTAATATCAAGTGTATTATTGACTCTTTTTAGAAATAAATAATTTCAGTTATAAAATTTTTATTTTTTTTTGTGTGAACCAATACTAAGTTCTACACCAGATTTGATATCATTGGGGTTTAAGATTATTTTTATATATTGAGATCCTTAATCATTACATAATTATGTAATGAATTTTTTTTTGAAATCCTTGATAAATAATTATTTAGAAGGTGTCTAATTTGCTTATATCCAGGGTTGACATTTGACCGGTGCTGTCACACGCGTATAACTCAAGCGCACGTATTGTTCAAGTAGTTTAAAAAGTATCAATCACACGAGGACTTAAAACCTTTGTTATCAATTTATGAAGTTAAATGATTACAAGTATCTAAAGGATTGGTTGTTGATTGAGTGGTGGTTTTAAACTTAAAACAAGTAAATAAAATTGAGCGAAAGTAGATTTTAGGAAAATTCAAATTTAAGAAACTATCCAGGGTTGTGATTCTTTCCAATATCTTTTTAAAGATGAAGTGGTTATCTTATGTTTGTGTAATATATTGGTTTACTAACCTGGAACACGAAATTATGCAAAAGCCTATGTCGATGGTCAGCTGCACATACCCAGTGTAATCTAATTAAATCATATGTCTATGTCAACCAAATTACCTGGATTCATTAAGATTAAGTTCTAATTATGGTTACCCCCGCTCGACAGGTATATGTATATCCTGTAAGGAAATCTATTAAAGGGTTATCTATCCTCAAGGAAGATCGTGGGCTATTAAGTCTAAGGCTGAAACCTAAAATTCATTTGTCAAGTTTATTTTAAGTTTATCAGATCAATCTTATAAATGACAACAAGAAGCATTAAGCTTAAGATTTAATAAGTAAACCTTTATATTACCCAAACTATAAAATAACCCCTTATAAACCGGTGATATTGGATTTCATCACAACCCCAGATAACTGACTTAGTTACGACTCATAACTAGGGCTGGTAAAAACTTAAATAAAATAAAAGACATAAAGTAAGTGCTGGAAAGTAAATACGGAAAAGTAAATGCGGAAAAGTAAATGCGGAAAAATAAATGCTGAAAAGTAAATGCTGAAAAGTAAAAATGTAAAAATACAATAAAAGAAAATGTTGAGATTAAAGGATCCACTTTTATCACTACTATTTTAGATATCTCCTTAATATAATATATTAACTTTGCGTAATATTACCAACCCGCCATTTAGGCGGTATCTTGATTAAGTCAAATTTATAATTAATTACCAACCGACCAATCAGGCGGTATCCAGTTTAGTCAGGTTAAAACCAATTTCAATAATTACCAACCGACCAATCAGACGGTATTCTCATTAAGTCAGGTTTTAACTAGTTTATATATTATAATTAATGGAGATTAATCTAAATGATAGTAATAAAAGCTTTACATTTTACCCCAGCAGGGGAGTTACCTCCTCATTTCTGAAAAGTAAAGAAAGAAAAGTACCGTGCGTAAAAGTAAATTGCCGAAAGTAAAAACTGAAAAGTATAGAAAAGAAAGTGAAAATGCGGAAATTAATTACTGAAAGCTGTAAATAAACAAACAATATACAATCTTCTTAGTATTCTTAAGGAATGACATAGAAGAAGGTATGAAAAGTTTTGAAATTTCGAGCTAAATTTATAGGCTCCATTAGGCCACGCGCGTCGCGACGCGCCGTGAATTGCTGTGACGAATCCGGTGATGCTGACACGTGCCACAGTTTGGATGATTAACTCAATAATTGGCTCGCGTCGCGACACGTGGAATCTTTCTTGCGTCACGACGCTGACATCAGCAATGATGTGTCTTCAATGATGAGTGTCGGCAGCATGTGATGGTGACACATGACACGACGCACGTTAGCAGAATTATTATGATGTTGACACGTGGCAGACGCATGTTAGCAAGGGTGCATGCTAGTAAATTTCTCTGATTGTGACACGTGTCCCGGTGCATTTTAGCAAGATCAGGCGCACGTTAGCGGTCGCGACGCGCCAAAAGACTGTTTTGCCATTTTTGTATGTTTTTCACTGTTTTGGCCCCGAATCACCTCTAGAGAGTCCTGAAACTTTATTTATCTACAAAATTCACAAAACACATCAAAATATTCACAAAACTCAAGAAACTATACAAAATATTAGGTTAAATGAGTGGAAAATAGTGATACATTTACCACTCATCACACCCCCAAACCTAACATTTTGCTAGTCCTCGAGCAAAACAACAAAATAAAATAATATAAACATCTTTAAAATAAATTTAAACTAAGCCACTTTTGTAGGGATCACAGATGCATTTAGCGTATGCAACAAGCCTTTAAACCCCTAGGTGTCCATAGTGGACGAGTTGTAGTCTCGTCAGGGCTTATAGTGACGATACCCACAAACGTCTTATAAAAATAAAAAGATAATAAAACTAATGCACACAAAAGTAAAAAGACAAGGGAAAAGAGAATAAACAAGTTAGTGACTAATCATGTGAAACTTCTTATCCAAGTTAATAGTTGTTTTCTTTCTTTCTAAATTACCGAATAAGTAAATTCTCCGATTATTTTTACCATTCTCCATACACACAGTTTACAAGGTATTAATCAAGTCATTGTACCCACAATATTCACAAGTATTGTTGAAAAGAGAGTAATATTTTTGTCCTAAAGTTATATCAGAATTCACATTTTTTTTAAGCAATGGAATATTTTTCGGATTTTTTTATTATTTATTTATATACAATATCATACATCTATGTAGCGAGCTTTAGGTCAGTGACTGCCAAACCAGTTGGTTTTAAGGCACTAGGTATTAAGACACCCATACAGGCTTAATTACTCAGATTTCTGATATATATATATTTTTAACATCTTTGATCCATGTAGCGAGCTTTGGGCCAGTGACTCCCAAATCAGTTGGATTTAGGGCACTAAGTGTTAAAACACCCATACAGACTTAATAACTCGGATCTCAGACGTTTTTTTTAATCCCATCGCTTTTTTATATGCTTCCTCCAATTAAACTAGAGCACTGAATATTACAAACTTGTCAATTACAACTTATGTCCTTATGTTACCATGTATGTTGATAATACATGTCAACTGAGCATATGAAATACATTTTAGTCAGTTTTATGGAGAATTCACAAATTAAATAATTTAAAAGGAAATAAACAAAAATAAACTTGTTACGAAATAGGTTGAGATACGTCTCAGGAGTGGAAATTCCTTACACAACTATCTCACACTAATTTCACCTGATTAATCAAATTAAAAACACAAAAACACAAAATATTTAAATATTTTTTTTTGAATTTTTGTAAAATTTTTCAATATTTTTGAATTTTTTTCGAGAATTTTAGACTAAAAATAAAAAACACATAATATAAACAAGATACTAGTCAACTATTCATCTCCCTCAAACCTAAATACATTGTCCCCAATGTCTTAAAAAGTAGAAGAAGAGTTTAGAAGATAGTACCTCGTTAGCTGAAATTCTACATCTAAAAGGGAAATTTAAAGGTTAAGATCCAGATTTATCCGACGTTTCTTACCATGATCATTATTAGACCAGTTAATCTTGGAAATGATATGGTCAATTTGTGGTTCAAAGGCTAAGATTTGGTCAATTAAATCTGGGACAGTTCTGGCAGTGAACATGGGTTATTTTAAAGGTTTTGACACGAACCTATTTCTCTGGAAATCATCAAGAAATACACAAAGAAAATCATAAAATCCATCAGCGTTAAACAGGCCAAGAGGTTTCTGGTGTATGTTCAAGTTTGCTAATGATAGTACTGTAAAAATTTCCTCTATTGTGCCCAAGCCACCCGGCAAAGCAATAAACGCATCAGCACGGATAATCATGTCTAACAGTCGTTCAGACATACCTGGCACGATCCGTTCCTCTCCATTTGATAGTCCAATAAGATTCGCCTCCGCCAAGAGTTTTGGGATGATTCCCAAGACTTGACTGCCTCTTTCCTGTACGACCTTTGAAACGATCCACATTAGTCCAAGATTGTCACCGCCATATACTAAGTGTATATTTCTTTCAGCTATGACTCGACCCAATTCATGTGCTACCGCTACCTATTGTGGCTTAGTACCAACACTAGTACCACATAACACACAAATGTTTACAACTCGTCTCCTTGAAGTGGCTTCCATTTTTATCTGAATGCCTTCAAAAGTGCAATGATGAGTTGAATTTATAACACCTGAAAAGGGCGAGTAAAAATAATAGCACTAGTACCTGCCAAATGACCATTATTAGTTAAACAGTAAAATAAATCGTGAAAGGTCAAAAAGTCTGGATCATGTCGGAAAAAATAAAAGAAAATAACAAAATAAATCACAATATAGGAAAAGACAAAGAGATATAATATT
The DNA here is from genome assembly GCA_019454045.1 of Zanthoxylum bungeanum. Classification (NCBI taxonomy): domain Eukaryota; kingdom Viridiplantae; phylum Streptophyta; class Magnoliopsida; order Sapindales; family Rutaceae; genus Zanthoxylum; species Zanthoxylum bungeanum. The sequence continues at coordinate 34,370 of SKCR01046773.1, forward strand.
TATAAGAGGTAACAGCTTGAATGACATCTATGCGTAAGAGATAAGCTTCCCATCTAATTTTCATATAAATTGGCAAACATGGTCTTTTTGAGTCAGATTCCCGAGACTTACTTGTTGTCTTTCTTTACGGAATTGTGTATATAACATGTGAATTGCATGGTGCACATATCCACTGGAATGCGTCTTAAGAGTCTTAGATATGTCATCAAAAGACTCCTTACTCAAGCCATCCCTAATGAATTTAATTTTATCTTCATGGTTATCAGACGCCATTCATAAAGAACGAAAATGAGTATTACATGTCATTGGAGCACATTTATAGCAAACACCCAATCTTTTAGCTCTTCTCTTTTTAGCATATGTGCTTATCCCTCAACAAGACAGATGTGAAATAAAAGAGTCAGGAGACTCACCTGCCATTCGGACCCGTGTTTTAATAATCCAACGAATGTCATTATAAATACCTTTGATCATCAGAAGTATCATTCGTTCCAAGCGAGCTTTGTAGACTTTCATCAGAGAGTTTTGAAGGAGAGAAGTGAATTACTTGTGAAGATTTGCGAGAATTTCTTCCATCTTGAAATGTAACTTTACCTACAAAATTAAACACACAAAAATAAAACACACCAAATATGAATATATACACAAATTGCATGGGTTTCCTCCCAGCTAGCGCTAAGTTTAACTTCGTCAGCTAGACATGACTGCCCGAACGTTAGGCTGGATCTGAAAGTGTGACACTTTCTTTTTATCGCTCAAATGATTCTCCCCAGTAGTGCTTGTCGCTGACTGTTAACCTTGAATGTTTCGTTGGTGTTTGGATCAAGTAACTCAACGACTCAATATGGTAAAACCTGAGTGATCACAAATGGACCTGACCACATTGATTTCAACTTTCCAGGGAAAAGATTCAACCTTGAGTTGTATAACAACACATGTTGCCTTGGTTCCAGTTGTCTGTGCACTATTTTTCGATCATGCCATTTCTTGGTATTTTCTTTATATAATCTGGCATTCTCATAAGCTTGTAGGTGAAATTCCTCCAATTCGTTGAGTTGGTGGAGTCTTTTCTCCCCCGCAGCTTGTGGATCAAGATTCAACTTCTTTAGTGCCCAATACGCATTGTGTTCAAGCTCAAATGGCAGATGACACACTTTCCCAAACACCATTAGATATGGGGACATACCAATGGGTGTCTTGTAAGATGTTCGGTAGGCCCATAATGTATCATCCAGTTTTGTAGACCAGTCTCTCCTTGTTGATCTAATAGTTCTCTCTAATATTCTTTTGATCTCCCTATTTGAAACTTTGACTTGTCCATTTGACTGTGGATGGTAGGCAGTAGCAACTTTATGAGTAACTCCGTATTTGGATAAAAGTGCATCGAAGTATCTGTTGCAGAAATGTGTGCCACCATCACTGATAATTGCCCGAGGTGTTCCAAAACGAGTGAAAATATTCTTTTTAAGGAATTTATCACCACTTTTGAATCATTGGATGGCAGTGCAATTGCTTCAACCCATTTGGAGACGTAGTCTACAACAACCAGTATGTACAGGTTTCCGAATGATGGAACAAATGGTCTCATAAAATCAATTCCCCATACATCAAATATCTCAACTTCCAGAATATTTTGCAAGGGTCCTTCATTTCTCATCGAAATATTTCATGTTCTCTGGCACCTGTCACATTAAAGAGCAAAAAGATAAGCATCTTTAAAAAGAGTGCGCCATAAAAAATCTGATTGTAGGACTTTGGCTGCAGTTTTATTCCCGCTGAAGTGTCCGCCGTAGGTGATGAATGACAATGTTGCAGAACACTGTTGACCTCCTCCTATGGAACACATTGTCTCAATAATTGATCAGCACATCGTTTGAACATGTACGACTCATCCCATACATAATGCTTGACTTATTTGAAAAAATTCTTTCGTTGCTGAGTTGTCCATTCCAACGGCCATTTTCCCGATACAATGTAGTTGATAAAGTCAGCATACCAAGGGACATCGTTCTGTTTCATAGCAAACATATGTACATCTAGAAAATTTTCTTTGATTTTCAGATCATTGCCAGCTGTTTCTCCATTTTTGAGCCTCAATAAATGATCTGCCACTTGGTTTTCTGTTCCTTTCCTGTCTCTGATCTCCACGTCAAATTCTTGCAGAAGAAGTATTCAACGGATCAATCTGGGTTTGGCATCTTTCTTCGCTATCAGGTATTTGATTGCTGAATGATCTGTGTAGACCACTACTTTAGGACCCAGCAAATAGGAGCAAAATTCATCAAAAGCGAACACAACTGCAAGCGACTCATTTTCAGTGGTTGTGTAGTTGAGTTGAGCTTCATTCAGAGTTATGCTAGAGTAATAAATGGTATGGAAAATCTTTGTTTTGAGTTGTCCCAAAACTGCACCTACATTAAAATCACTAGCATCACACATCACTTCAAGTGGAATGGTCCAATCTGGTGCTACAATGATAGGGGCAGAGACCACCTTCTGTTTCAAGATTTCAAAAGCTTCATTACATTCTTTAGTGAAGTTGAAAGGCACATCTTTCTCCAGAAGATTGCATAGAGGTTTAGCAATCTTTGAGAAGTCTTTGATAAATCTCATGTAAAAGCCAGTATGTCCGAGAAAACTCTGAATCCCTTTGACAGATGTTGGTGGATGTAATTTTTCAATTGTCTCAATCTTTGCTTTGTCTATCTCGATCCCCTTTTGTGAGATCCGATGTCCAAGGACGATACCTTCCTGCACCATGAAGTGGCATTTCTCCCAGTTAAGTATTAGGTTGGTATCTTCGCACCTTTGTAACACTTGTTCCAGATTTTGCAAGCAGTGGTCGAAAGAGTCTCCAAACACAGAGAAATCATCCATGAAAATCTCAACACTTTGTTCCAGCATATCTGAGAAGATGGCCATCATGCAACGTTGAAATGTGGTAGGGGCATTACCTAGTCCAAATGGCATCCTGCGGAAAGCAAAAGTACCATACAGACATGTAAAAATGGTTTTCTCCTGATCTTTTGGGGCGATGGCAATCTGATTGTACCCCAAGTATCGGTCCAGAAAGTAATAGAATTCATGTCCCGCCAATCTGTCTAGCATATGGTCAATGAATGACAGCGGAAAATGGTATTTCCTTGTTGCTTTGTTCAGCTTCCGATAGTCCATGCATACTCTTTATCCAATCAATGTTCTTGTTGAAATCATCTCGTTCTTTTCATTTGTGACTATAATAATTCCTCATTTCTTTGGCACACACTGCATAGGACCCACCCAACTGCTGTCTGAGATGGGGTAAATGATGCCAGCATCCAATAATTTATTTCTTCACGACCTCTTTCATGATTGGATTTAGCCTTCGTTGATGCTACACTGTGGGTTTGTACTCATCATTCATCAAGATCTTGTGCATGCAAAATGATGGACTAATGTCTCAAATGTCTGCTATAGTCCAGCCAATGGCTTTCTTGTGTTCACGTAACACTCTTAGTAATTTTTCTTCCTGCTCCACTGTTAGCGACAAAGAAATAATCACAGGTAATTCAGAAGAGTTTCCCAAGAAAGCATACCTGAAATGGCTCAGAAGTATCTTTAACTCCAGCTGCGGTGGCTCTTCAATCGGAGGCTTGATTTGGTCTTTTTTCGGTGATTCCAGACTTTCCACTTGTGGTGTTGATTTGAAACGAAATGGTTTGTCAAGATAGTTGATACATTTCAGAATTTCAACATCTAGCTTGCTGTCAGTCATGTTGGTGATGCAAGCTTCAAGTTTGTCCGTGGGAATTGTATCAGTATCCTGGACAATACTATCAACAACATCAACTCTGAAATATTCTTCCTCATTTTTTCGCTCGAGAATTTCATGGCTTTGAAGACATTGAAGGTAACTTCTTGGTCATGAACTTTCATGGTTAGTTCTCCTTTTTGTACATCAATAACAGTTCGACCTGTAGCCAATAATGGTCTCTCAAGGATGATATGTACATTTTTGTCTTCTTTCATGTCAAGGATAATGAAATCTGCTGGGAGAATTAGTTTGTCGACTTTGACTTGCACATCTTCAACTACACCTCTCGGAAATGCGAGTGTTCTATCAGCAAGTTGCAAAGAGACTGAGGTAGGCATTGCTTCTCCAATCTGTAGTTTCCTGTAAATAGAAAACGACATGAAATTAACATTTGCACCTAAATCACATAAAGTCTTACCGATGTAATGTTCTCCAATAGTGCATGTGACAGAAACTGCCAGGATCTTTCAACTTCAGGGGAAGTTTCCTCTGAATGATGGCGCTGCATTCTTCTGTCAATGCTACTGTCTCGTAATCTCCCAATCTCCACTTTCGTGAAAGAATCTTTCATGAATTTGACATAACTGGGTATTTCTTCCAAGGCTTCTGCAAATGGAATGTCGATATGCAGCTTTTTGAACACCTTCAGGAATCGAGCAAACTGATTGTCCAGTTTATTTTTCTGAAGTCGCTATGGAAAAGGTGGAGGTGGAGTGATTTGATCTTTTTCCTTTGCTTTTTTTTCCTCAATCTGTGGAACTGCATCTTTTGGAACTTCTTAAATGAATGTCTTGATTCCAACATCTTTGTTGATTTCAGTACCGCTTTTCGAGGTAATAGTTTGACATTGCTCCTTCCCTCGGTTCATTGGATTTGGTTCTGTGTTGCTAGGAAGGTTTCCTGGCGGTCTGTAACTCTGTGCATTGGCCAGTTGTCCAATTTGATTCTCCAGTGCTTTGATAGAAGCAGATTGGCTTTGAAACATAACATCATATTTTTTAACTGGGCCAACACTTCTGCTATTCCTGGTTCTTTTCATGCTCATGTCCTTTGTTCGATTGTTGAAATCCAGGTGATGGAAAGTTCTTTTGCCCTGAATTGTTGCTCCATGCGAAATTCTGATGATTTCTCCACCATGGGTTTTAGGTGTTGGAGTATGGATTATTTCCATGTCTGTTGAAATTGTTGACATAGTTCACCGTCTTTTCATGTTGAACTGGCTCTAGTGCTCCTCCATATGGTGAACTTGTGGATCCAATATTGCCTTGTATGGTAAGAGTTTCCATAAATTTGCATATCTGATCTAGTTTGGTATTCACTGCTGTGTTGGCTCCAACTTCATAAATTCATGCAATTCTTTGGATCATGCTCATTTCTGTTGGCCACAATGAATTGTTGTTGGCCATTTCTTTAATTAGGTCCCAGACCCGATCTTTCCTTTTGCCATTAAAGCTCCTCCAGAAGCAGCATCAATTGTGGTTCTCATTAGTCCAGAAAGTCCATTATAGAAAGTTTGGACTTGTAGGCACTTTGCGATCTCATGGTGAGGGCATTTTCTGAGTAAATCATTGTACATTTCCCAAGCTTCATAGAGAGATTCTGAGTCATGTTGTACAAAGGATGTGATGCATTCCTCATCTTTACAGTTCTGGCTGGTGGAAAGTACTTTGCAAGGAATTTGGTGGCTAGAGTGTTCCAAGTTGTGATGGAACCTCTGGTAGTGAAAGTAGCCAAGCCTTAGCTCTGTCTTTTAAGGAATATAAGAAAACACGCAGTTTCATTGCTTCTTCAGCTGCTCGGTTGTAATTGAAAGTGCCGCAAACTTCCAAGAAGTTGCTGATGTGAGCATTAGGATCTTCAGTTGCATTCCCCCCAAACTGAACTGACATCAGTATCATCTGAATGCATGTTTTGATGTCACACGCATTTGCTGGTAATAGAGGAAGTACAATGCATGAAATGAAGCCGTCAACCACCGGAATGGTTCTGTCTCGAATGGGAACTGGTGGTGCAACTTCCAAAGGTTCAGGTTCCATGTTAACGATTGCTTCTTGGCCTTCTCGCATTTCCCTTCTCAACTGTCTAACGGTTCTTTCAATTTCTGGGTCAAGCGGTTAGATTTCAAAGCTTCTGGTTCGTCTCATGTAGTGTCTGAGAACCTGAAACAGAAGAAAATAAAAACAGTAAGTAAAAAGAAATTAGACACAAATAACGTATTTAACCCCAAAACAAATAGTGAAAAGATAAATAAGTCCCCGGCAAGTCGGCAACGGCGTCAAAAACTTGACCCGGTGCTGTTACACGCGTATAACGCAAGCGCACGTATCGTTCAAGTAGTATAAAAAATATCGATCGCACAAAGACTTAAAACCTTAGTTATCAATTTATGAAGTTAAATGTTTACAAGTATCTAAAGGATTGGTTGTTGATTAGGTGGTGATTTTAAACTTAAAACAAGTAAATAAAATTACGCGAAAGTAGATTTTAGGAAAATTCAAATTTAAGAAACTATACAGAGTTGTGGTTATTTCCAATATCTTTTAAAGATGAAGAAGTTATCTTATGTTTGTGTAATATATTGGTTTACTAACTTGGAACATGAAATTAGGCAAAAGCCTCTGTCGATGGTCAGCTGCACATACCCAGTGTAATCTAATTAAATCATATGTCTATGTCAACCAAATTACCTGGATTCATTAAGACTAAGTTCCAATTGTGGTTACCCCTGCCCGACAGGTATATGTCTATCCTGTAAGGAAATATATTAAAGGGTTATCTATCCTCAAGGAAGATCGTGGGCTATTAAGTCTAATGCTGAAACCTAAAATTCATTTGTCAAGTTTATTTTAGGTTTATCAGATCAATCTTATTAATGGCCAGTTAACAAGAAGCATTAAGCTTAAGATTTAATAAGTAAACCTTTATATTACCCAAACTATAAAATAATCTTTTATAAACCGGTGATATTGGATTTCATCACAACCCCAGATAACTGACTTAGTTACGACTCATAACTAGGGCAAGTAAAAACTTAAATAAAATAAAAGACATAAAGTAAGTGCTGGAAAGTAAATGCGGAAAAGTAAATGCATAAAAGTAAATACTGAAAAGTAAGAATGTAAAAATACAATAAAAGAAAATGTTGGGATTAAAAGATCCACTTTTATCACTACTATTTTAGATATCTCCATTAATATAATAAATTAACTTTGCGTGATATTACCAACTTGTCATATAAGCAGTATCCTGATTAAGTCAAATTTATAATTAATTACCAATCGAACAATCAGACGGTATCCAGTTTAGTCAGGTTAAAACCAATTTCAATAATTACCAACCGACCAATCAGACAGTATCCTCATTAAGTCAGGTTTTAACTAGTTTATATATTATAATTAAGGGAGATTAATCTAAATAATAGTAATAAAAGCTTTACCTTTTACCCCAGCAGGGGGGAGTTACCTCCTCATTTCTGAAAAGTAAAAACTGAAAAGTAAAGAAAGGAAAGTACTGTGCGTAAAAGTAAATTGCCAAAAGTAAAAACTGAAAAGTAAAGAAAAGAAAGTGAAAATACGGAAATTAATTACTGAAAGCTGTAAATAAACAAACAAGATACAATCTTCTTAGTATTCTTAAGGAATTACATAGAAGAAGGTATGCAAATTTCTGAAATTTCAACCTGAATTTATAGGCTCCATTAGACCACGCGCGTCGCGACGCGCCGTGAATTGCAGCGACGAATCCGGCGATGCTGACATGTGGCACGGACCGGATGATTAACTCAATAATTGGCTTGCATCGCGACATGTGGAATCCTTCTTGCGTCGCGACGCTGACATCAGCAATGATGTGTCTTCAATGATGAGTGTCAACATCATGTGATGGTGACACGTGTCCCAGCGTATTTTAGCAAGATCATGCGCACGTTAGCAAGATCCGACGCACGTTAGCGGTAGCGATGCGCCAAAAGACAGTTTTTTCCTTTTTGTCTGTTTTTCACTGTTTTGGCCCCGAATCACCTCCAGAGAGTCCTGAAATTTTATTTATCTACAAAATAACACAAAACACATCAAAATATTCACAAAACTCAAGAAACTATACAAAATATTAGGTCAAATGAGTGAGAAATAGTGATACATTTACCACTCATCAACATTGACTAAGTCGTCTAAATATATAAAGAGTTGTATGTTCATATTTTCATAATTATAGATTAAGGCATTCCTTTTTAGTTCCATTTCTTTCCGCTTTGATACATATGTTTGATGAGAACCTTGGTTTATTTTTCGTGGTACCACAACCCATCATGTGTCACAATGTGAGATCAATAAAAACAACTAATTGAGTAATTTGATGAGTTATATAAAAAAAATTTGAACTCCAAAAAAAAAAAAAAATGATATCCTAGTACAAACCATTCATATTTCATAATAAATTTCCTAACAATAGCCATGACTCTTCATTGTGATTTAATTGAATGTCACTCGTTTTAATTAATTTTGACAAAATCGATACGTTCTTCTCCTATGATATTAATTACATGCATACTCCAAATTAATTGTATAATCTTTTTGAATATCAAAGCATCAATAATTGTATGGATATATATGAATAACACTAATTGAAATCTGAAAAATAAAATTATTTAGCCTATAAATACAAGAGAGTTGGTATGGGTTGATGAACACTTTGTAATTAAGCAATTAGATTTAGAGCAACAAATTAATAAACCAGGAAAAATGTGGAGCTGGTTTTGGGAACTTGTTGACCTTGCTGGTAAAGGTCTTCGTGCTCTTGCCTCCTATATGTTGCATGAGAAAAGGAAGCTCAAAAACTGAGAATTCATAGTTTGTTGTATGAAGATGAATTAAAATAACAAGGCTTTGTTTTGAAGTTTTTCAAGTGCTGTATTTATGGAATTGGAATGAAATAAAGTTCAATAATCTTTTATTGATAATTTTACTCTTATATGTGTATGTATGTGTTTTTTATTTTTGTGCTAATTAGTTCACATCAATAACGTTTAAAATTTGATTTTCACAAAAATAATAGTTACTTTTCATTTAACATTGGTAAAATAAAATTATTTATTAATAAATCAGATTTTTAACAGAAAAAAAAAATCGAATTCAATTGTTTTCAACAAACAAATCCAAATGCAACTTTCGAAGAATGAAACCAAACCAATCTAGTGAACAAGGTATCGTTTTTTTTTTTTTTTTTTTTTTAATGGTTTCAAAAAATATAAGAGCAAAAATTTGTTCTTAATATAGAGCATGGAAAAATATGGGGATATTGAAGAAGTTAGAAGTTTGCTTTAACACAGTTTAATAAGTGGTCTCGTCTGTTGTTGATTTAGTGTTTAATTGAAGCATAATAATAGATAATGGAATCAAATATGAGCTTTTATGTGTATCTTTTGAGTTATTTTTAAGTTCTTATAATTTTTATTTTATTTTATTTTTCAATTATTTGAAAATTAGTAGCAAATAAGGAAGTCGCATTCATCCAAGATGTGAGAATTGCCTACTACTTCTACTTCGGTTGTTATGAAGATGCAATAAAGTAATAAGGTTTTGTTTTGTAGTTGTTTAAGTGTAGTAATTATGGAATGAAATAAAGTTTATTTAAAAATATTTTATTATTATTTTGTGTTCATCATTTAACAAAAATATGTATATTTTTCTATTTTGTGCTAATTAGTTTAGATTGTAATCAGAAAATTGATTCAATAAGGACAAAATATGATTTTTACAAAAATAATAAATATTTAACGTTACTAAAATAAAATTATCCTACTAATAAACTAGTCTTCTAATTGAAATGAGAAAGATTGTTTATGCTCTCCGGATTGATATTTTATAATGAGATCGTTTTCTTAATGTTTAGAAGAATCAAATCAAACCAATTTAATTGATAATGTATCATTTTTTTATTGGTTTCAAAAAATTTACATGTGACGCACCCATATACTAGCACATCTCCTATTATAAATATAAAAATATATGAGCTAAAAAATGTACAAAATGGTACAAAAACTTTTAGGGATTATAATAAAAATATATGTAAATAAATTTGGATAAAATATAAGAATTTTAAAGTTACAGGGGGTTAAAATTTTTAAGAGTTTAAATCAATATTGGTTTTGGCTGGATCAATTTAGACGATATTTTTAGGCACACATTAGATTAAGGCTATATTTTGTTTGCTTCTTGAATAGAGTTTTTTTAAATAGAGTTTTGATTAAAAAAACTGTTGGATGTTCAGTTGTCAATTAAAAAAGCTCTTTTGAATTATTAGATTATTTGGTTGTACAATATTAAAGTGTTTTTATGTAATGAAATTACGAAAATAGATATATGCAATACATTATTTTATAATCATTCAACTAAACAAACATTCTTTTTGAAATCGTTGGAAACCCCACTGCCAAACCACCCATTCCGAGCTTAAGCGGAGCAGGTAAAACCCACGGCTGTCCCAGACTCTTACAAGAAACGCATTCTCTGGATTCGAACCCATGACCTGAATGTCAAATCCTGAGCCCTACACCACCAAGACACGTCCTTTGGGGACTCAACTAGACAAACATGCTATTACTTAAGAAACTTTGTAATCATATATATTGGTGTTCAAAAATCATAACACATCAATAATAATTCTACCAAAAAAAATGTTGTAAATTCTTCAAATATTAAGTTTGGATGGAGGAGGGACATGTCCATTGGATGGTACCCTATGAGAAATGTACACACATGGAGGGACATGTCCTCCAATTTAGAAGAACATACTTTTAGGCTCCAAGTGGTGCATGAGAGAGGTATAACCCTTTGGAGGGTTGCACCCCAAACCAAAGGGTGCCCGTAAGGCACCATTCCATGCCTTTTTAAGGAAGCCTTCATGTTCATTCTAGGGGATCTGATTCCATCCGAATTTGTGTGTCTCATATTATTGTTTTAGAGTCGGAGAGAGTTCCACCGTTATCCTAGTTCAAGATCTTCTTAAGGAGTGCCTATTGAAGAATAAGAATCCAAGTTATCCTGGAAGGACGTTAGCCACAAATCCCGTAGAGCACCGAGACAGAGCTAATAAGTTCTTAAGGACAGAGATATATCTCGACTTGGACTGCAAGTTTCGTCATTTATCAGGTTTTATCTTAATGTTCCAAGTTTTAGGGTTTATGTCTAAGTTGACATGTTAGTGTAAATCTGAGTTTGCGTTCTGTTTTTGATTATTTAATACATGTTATTTTCATTTAATAACATCGTCGAGGGTGTAAAGGGCAGCAAAAAAGAAAGAACAGTGAAGCTGATTCTTCCCAAGCTAACAATAAGTTCAAGGGGAAGTGCTACAACTGTGGAAAAAGCGGTCACATGGCAAAAGACTGCAGAAACAAGAAGTCTCAGGACAAGGGCAAGAAAAAGAAAAATGAGGCCCATGTCACTGAAGATAAGCAGCTGACTGATGAAATCTCAGAGATGAACCTATCAGCAGTGGTAACTGAAGCCAACTTGGTTGGGAATCCGAGAGAATGGTGGGTAGACACTGGGGCTACTCGTCATATATGTGCAGATAACAATATGTTTTCCTCGTATTAGAAGGTCGATGGCGGTGATCATCTAGCAATGGAAAACTCGTATACCTCTAGAGTGGTTGGACAAGGCACAATGGTTCTGAAGATGACATCTGGAAAGGAGTTTACATTGAAGAATATTTTGTATGTTCCTGATATTCAGAAGAACTTGGTCTCGGGCTATCTCCTTAGGAAGAATGGTTTTAAGCTTGTATTTATTTCTGATAAATTTGTATTGACCAAGAATGATGTTTATGTAGGAAAAAGATACCTCAGAGAGGGTCTTTTCAAGTTCAATGTAATGACTGTCAATCGACACAGTGCTAATAATAAAGCTACATCTTCTGCTTATATTATTGAGTCACAATGTATGGCATGATAGGTTAGGACATGTTAATTATGACACGATGAGTAAATTAATTAACACGGACCTTATACCTAAATTTGCAATTGATAACCAACATAAATATGAGGCATGTGTTGAAGCAAAAATGCATATAGAACATCATTTCATTTCATAGAACGAAGTTCTGTACCTTGGAACTTGTACACACTGATGTGTGTGACATGAATATTGTGCAAACAAGAGGCGGTAAAAATTACTTTGTCACTTTTATCGATGATAGCACAAGATTCTGTTATGTGTATTTGCTGAGAGCAAATATGAAGCTATTGAAAGCTTTATACACTATAAGAACGAAGTGAAAATAAACTTGGCGCAAGAAAATCAAAATAATCAGGAGTGATAGAGGTGGTGAATATGTGTCACCATTTGGTGAATATTGTTCCAATCATGGAATTATTCACGAGACCACTGCTCCTTATTCACCTCAATAGAACGGGATTGTTGAGCGCAAAAACCGAACGTTGAAGGAAATGGTGAACGCCATGTTGACAAACTCTGGTTTGCCCCAGAACTTGTGGGGGGAAGCATTGCTTTCCACAAACTACGTTCTGAACAAGCTACCTCACAAAAGATTGGACAAGACACCATATGAGTTGTGGAAATGTCACGTGACTTCTTACAAATATCTGAAAGTGTGGGAGTGTCTTGCCAAAGTAATGGTTCCTAAACCTAAGAAGGTTAGAATAAGACCCAAAACTGTTGATTGATATTCATTGGATATGCTCGCAACATTAGTGCGTATAGATTCTTGGTACACAAGTCTGAGATTCCTAACATCAATCCGAATATGATAATTGAGTCAAGGAATGTGATATTTTTTGAAGAGACATTTCCTTGTAAGGAAAGACAAAGAACAAAGTCTTTCAAAAGAACTATTGATACTATCAAAGACCGTGATCAGGTTGACCAAGAGTCAGATCAACGTGGAAATGTTGAGACAATCGAACCTAAACGTAGCAAAAGAGCTAGAACGTCTAAGTCGTTTGGTCCCGATTTTCTGACATACTTGTTAGAAAATGAGCCCCAAAGCTATAAAAAAGCAATGTCTTCCTCGGATGCACCTTTTTGGAAATAGGCTATCAACAATGAGATTGATTACATCTTACAGAACCATACTTGGGAGTTGGTTGATCTTCCTTCAGGTTGTAAGCCACTGGGTTACAAATGGATATTCAAATGGAAGATGAAACCGGATGGATCAATAGATAAGTATAAGGCAAGACTTGTCATAAAAGGTTATAGACAAAACGAATGCCTTGATTACTTTGACACATATTCACCAGTGACTCGTATCAAGTCAATAAGAATGCTCATAGCCATAACAATTATATTTGGTCTTGAAATACATTAAATGGATGTAAAGACGATATTCTTGAATGGTGAACTGGATGAAGAGATTTACATTGAACAACCAGAAGGTTTCAATGTTCCTGGACAAGAACAGAAGGTGTGAAAACTTGTAAAATCCTTGTATGGATTAAAACAAGTACCTAAACAATGGCATGAGAAATTTGACAAAGAGATGTTGTCAAGTGAGTTCAAAACCAATGAGTGTGATAAGTGTGTGTACACCAAATCAACTCAAAAAGGATATGTCATTGTGTGTCTCTATGTAGACGATATGCTGATAATTGGTAGTAATCATGAAATGATTCAGTCTACCAAGAATGTGTTATCCAGCAGATTTGATATGAAAGATTTAGGAGTAGCTGATGTGATCATAGGAATTAAGATTTCTAGGATATCAAAAGGATATATATTATCTCAAACTCATTATATTGAGAAGATATTTGAGAAATATAACAAAGGAGATCTAAGTGTGGCTAGAACCCCTGTAGACCTAACTCTTCATTAACCAAAGAATACTGGCTCAAGCGTATCGCAATTAGAGTATTCGAGAATCATCGGAAGTCTGATGTATCTCACGAATTGCACACGACCTGATATCGCTCAAGCTTTGAACAGGCTTAGCAGATATACGAGTAATCCATGACATAACCACTGGAAAGCCATAGTAAGAGTTTTGAGGTATCTGAGAGAAACTTCAAAATATGGGTTGCATTATGCGAGATATCCTGCTGTTCTAGAGGGATACAACTATGCCAACTGGATATCTGATACAGTAGATTCCAAATCTACGAGTGGATTTGTTTTCACACTTGCTAGTGCAGCCGTGTCATGGAAATCCTCGAGGTAAACATGCATTGTCCGGTCTACTATGGAATCAAAGTTCATAGCATTAGATAAAACAACGGAAGAAGCGAAATGGCTTCAAAATTTCCTGGAGGATATTCCAAGTTGGCCCAAACCGGTGCCAGCGATAACCATACATTGTGATAGTCAATCGGCTATTGGGAGAGCCCAAAATATAATGAATAATGGTAAGTCTCGACACATACGTCAGAGACATAATACCTGCGGAACGAATGCATGTATTATGTCTTGGCGGAACGAATGCAACCTCGAGCCAATGGAATAGATGGGACATCTACGAGGGAAGATTTTCAACCTCCAGTGCTCCGTGGATCCTGACAGAGGCGTCCCTTTGCCGGGCATCCGCAAAAACTAAAATGAGATCAGGTCTAGGTTAGTACAACGGAGGTGACTTAACACATACGCCACACAGACTCGAAAGGAAAACAACTTAGGTGCCCCGAGGCAGCGTCCTGCCTGATGCCTCCCAAAATAACAATTCTGAATCTTACAATTCAGTGTCCCGGTTAACCGGGCTATGGATCGATGAGCGGCCAATGCCATGAACCGAGGTCCATGCTAGGCGGGTCTGGAGTCTGCAAACGCCACGGTGGAAGAAACCTCCACGTGCTATGCTTCTCTTGATCTGATAAGGTTATACAGACTATCTACGGGGGAAGAAACCTCCACGTGTTCGTCATCCCTTAAGGCTGTAAGATTCACGGAGGCACTAGGGATTTATATTGGAATTGTTCGTCATAACTTAGCTTTATTGGTATGTGCCAGACTCTGGAATATGATATCTTTCAGCAGAGATACGTCGAGGCAAGCCTAAGGAAGGCCAAAGATCTTGAGAAGTCGAACGCGGCCCTCAGGAAAGATTTAGCTGAAGCCAAGACCGCTTCCGAGGAGTCCAGGAGAAGGATGCTTGAAGCCGAAAGTGAAGTTGCTTCCTCGAAAGATAAGTTGGAAACGACATCCTCCGAGTTAGGGGTGGCGAAGGGAAGCATCGTGGATCTGGAAAATCAGAAAACTGAACTGCTTGACCGTCTGGAGGGAGTGGCGATGGAGGCGATGATAAAAGATAGGAGCCAGCTTATGAAGGAATATTTGTCGGGGAAGCATAGCACGTGGAACCCCAAAAAATGGATCGAGTTAGGGGAAAGGTTGGAAGCTGGTCTCTCTTTTCGGTAGAAGAAACCGAGATTGAGGGGAATCAAGAAGTAAGCTCCAAGGAGGCGGCCGAAAGAGCGACTGAAGGGTTGATTGCTGGGGAGGCCGAGATGATCGACATAACGGAAGAAGCGACTGATACTCCAATGATAGAATCGAGATTGGATCAAGCAACAGAGACGGTCCACCCTGCAATCCCAGTCGACTCGGCTAGGCCTGTTGAAAGGCTAGAAGATTGATTAACATAGACCCTCTTCTGTAACGCTTTTTTTTTTGCTCGGAATGTTGTTGTATTCCAAACTTTGTATAAAGTAATATTTTGATTTGTGAATGAAACTTTCTGTTGTCGCTTGGACATAAATTGTCGCCTGGAGTCGCATTTATTTACTGGATATATTGAGTGAGTTAAGGAAAGGAGACCATGTTATTAGCTTCAAAATTGCTCAAGTAAGAAATTGAAACAAAACAAATATTAAAGAACATCAAGTTACAGCGAGTTGAACGCTTTATTTCTATCAGGTGTCAGTGATGTCTTGAAATCATCGATAGAACCTCTTGAGATGGAGGGCATTCCAGCTGTTCTGGACTCGACTCCCATCCTCTTTTTCCAATCTGTAGGCTCCGTGGCCCACCACTTTTTTGATGACGTATGGGCCTTCCCAAGTGGGTCCCAGCTTTCCATCATTAGCTTCCTTCGTATTCTGGAAGACTAGTCGAAGGACCCAATCGCCTTCCTTGAAGGTCTTGTATCTCACGTTCTTGTTGAAGTATTTGCACATCTTCTGTCGGCAGGCTGCAAGTCTCACATATGCATTTTCCCTCAATTCTTCGATGGTGTCGAGTGCCTTGGTCATGAGCTGCTGATTTGTTTCTTCATTGAGCCACTGATATCGAGGTGACGGTACCCCTACGTCAGTTGGAATGACGGCTTCTGTGCCGAAGGTCATAGAGAAGGGTGTTTCTACAGTCGATGACCTGGTCGTCGTCCGATATGCCCACAACACACCCGGGAGTTCGTCTGCCCATGCTCCTTTCGGCTTCTCCATCCTTTTCTTCAGTGTGTTCATTAGCGTTTTATTAGAAGATTCGGCTTTTCCGTTCGCTTGTGGATAGCGTGGAGTGGAAAAGCTGAGTCTGATCCCCCATGTCTTGCAAAAATCCTGGAAACGATGACTGATGAATTGTAACCCATTATTTGTGACAATCTCCCTCGGTATACCGAATCGACAAATAATGTTTTTCCAGACGAATCCTTGCACCTCTCGATCTCTTACCCTGGCAAAAGCCTCTACTTCTATCCATTTGGAGTAATAATCAGTCAAGACGAGCATGTAGACCCGTTGCCCAGAGGCGACTGGTAGCTTCCCAACAATATACATCCCCCACTTCATAAATGGCCAGGGAACCAAGGTATGGTTGAGTCTTCCGGGAGGTAATCGGGAGACTGGTGCGAACCTTTGGCATTTTTCACAATTTCTAGCATAAGACGCTGTGGAACACAGAACCTGGGCGACGCTTTTCTGTCCTAGGCTCGCGGCCTAGTTGGGAGTACGGAGTAGCCACGGGGGACTAAACCGGAGAGTCATGGAGTCGCCACCCGGTGTGAACCGGGAAAATGAGATTTAAGGCCGCACTCACCCCTCGCAAGGGAAGACCTCAAACCGTTGGGTTCGGAATGGTCCCTTACTTATGTCACTTGTAATAAAAGGATTTATGTAATAATTTAACCAGGCTTAAATAACATTTATTTCCAAAAATATCATGCTTCTAAGTTCATATGCATACATCAACAAGTTCATCACAACATGCAACATCACATGACAATCTCATGAACATATTTCAATCCTAGGATATGGAAAACTAAGAACAACATAATCATGCTTGAGTACTATCTCATGAACCTATTAACCAAATAACATGCTAACAGCCTAATCATGCTTGAATACAATCCCAAAAACACATAGAATGGATAAATGCAAGAATACAAATGATACGGTTGGCTATATAACACAAGAAAGATCAGCCAAGAGGCAATTATGCATGAATATGATAAGACAGACTCAGTTCAGTGTGTGCGCGTTCGTGTAGCGTTCGTAAACGCGTTCGAACGGAAATGAAACAGAATGCTCACGTTCGAGTAGCGTTCGTAAACGCGTTCGAACGGAAATGAAACAGAATGCTCACGTTCGAGTAGCATTCGTAAACGCATTCGAACGGAAATGAAACAGAATGCTCGCGTTCATATGGCGTTCGTGAACGCGTTCGAACGGAAATGAGACCTGATGCATGATAAGGCAAAAATGCATGCGCGTTCGAGTTGCGTTCGTAAACGCGTTCGAACGGGAACAGACCTGATGCATGAAATAGGACGCAATACATAAACAACAAAATAAATAGGCGCGGCGAAGTACTGCCGTAAAGGTGGCCTTTTGGGGCTCTTGATCTCTCAAAGAGAGGACCTTTAGACCAACATACTAAGCCCATGCGCGTCACATCACATCATGCATACAAACATAAAGACAATCATACTATTCTAAGTATGTCCGATTGAACGTGTCTTGCATCCAACCGAACACCACATCAACCGGCGCGGCAAAGCATCGTGGTAAAGGGCTTTAGCCCCTCCCCATAGGGGATCTCACATCGCACTTACTAAACCCATGCGCTCGGTTGAATCATGCATACGAAAATAAAGACAATCATATCAAACTAGGTATGCTCGATTGAACGTATCTCGCATTCAACCGAACACACATCAATCGGTGCGGCAAAGCGTCATGGTGAAGGATTTTAACCCCTTCAATTAGGGAACCTTTCATCGCACTTACTAAGCCCATGCACTCGATCACATCATACGGGAATAAGCAACATACAGGATTTAAATGACAAGAAATAAATAAACCAAAGCAACTCCATACAAGAGAAGGTGCCGTTTACTCAGGTGGTACGTGGAGTTGTGTCCCATGTACAGACCGCACTACCGTCCATTCGGATTCGGCTACGGAATTTACGTCTGGGTTTCCATCCTATATACCACAAGAGACGACACTCTTCCATTTCATTCAAGCCACAACATGCATCCATAAACGACTCTCATGCGAATAGAATTCAATAATAATAATAAAAAAACGAATATAAGCTAATGAAAATGTACCCTCAGGTCTAACCTTTTAAATCACCTCTCGGATGTACGGTACACGATCGTCGGAAGGGTGGATGCTCCGCAACTCTCCCGGTTCACTGGTTCACTGTTCTCGTTCGTTGTCTTACTGTTTTGAGTCCGTTTTGCTACCGTTTCCTTGTGGTTTCGCTGCCGTCTCCTCTTTATATTTTGCTTACTCTTTTTTTTGGGTGTCTTCTTCCTGTAATTTTCTTGTGTGTTGTGTATGAGTTAGGGACTAGGGACTAGGGACTAGGGTCTAGAAACTAAAAAACTAAGGTCTTAAAACTACAAAACTAAAAACTAGTCTTGAGAAGGTTGGTGAAGGGTTCTTTTTATAGGCAAAGGGTTGGGCTTGACAAGGAAAGAGATTTGGCTAATTGAAGAGGGATTTGATTTGGTTTGGTTAAGGGAAGTCAAAGATTGAGGGGGGACAAATCTTGGCTAGATAGGGAAGGTTGAATATTTGATTGGCTTGGATTAGGAATACAATATTTTAGTTTGGGAATAATCTTATTAGATTGGGAATATAATTGGTTGATTGATTTTAATTAGGCATGATTATATTTGATTTAGTGTGTGATTTGTTTAATTTAGGCATGATTTTAGTTTAAGTTGGTAATTGTTTATTTTATGTTTGGTATATGTTTTATTTAATCATTTAATTAATTTAGTTATTATATTATTTAGTTAATGTTTTAATTAATATTTATTATTTAAATTGGGATGTGTTTTATGGGCTTTGGGGGGCTAATTGGGCTGGATGTGAGGCTAGCAGCAAAACCAGAATTACCGACACCGTTCGAACGCTTCCTCGAACGCGGCACGAACGCCCGCAATCCGTTTGACGTTCGAACGTAAACACGAACGCAGCACGAACGAAAACAGTGAACCTTGTTTATTCTGAATTTCCCCTTCCGATGTCCGTTTCCCGTGACCTCCGTGACTTAAAAGGTAGTGTCTCCAAAATGAGACTCATCATAGGGACTTATGTGTAAAAATGCAGTGCCTACAGACGCCGCGTCGGCTCGCATAGTCGGCCAATAATACCCGGCTGTGTGGGCTCGACATGCAAGACTCCTTCCGCCCGAATGATTTCCACACTGCCCTTCATGCAACTCGGCCAAAACGTATTGAGCCTCTCCAGGAGAAAGGCACTTAAGGTATGGGCCACCAACTGACCTCCTTAAAAGCTGACTGTCGTGTAGAACGAACCTCGCAGCTTGTTGCTTCACTCTTCGGGCGGCGGTCTTATCTGTCGGAAGTGTTCCGGCACCTAAATACTCGACCAAGGGAGTCATCCAAGTCCGATTTTCCGTGAGGTGAGAAACGGTGCTCGCTTCGGTCTTTACTATGGCAGGCCACTGCAGATATGTCACGGGAATGGCTTGGATTTTCCCTTCCTGTAGAGTCGACCCAAGTGTGGCCAAAGCATCTGCGTGTGTATTTTGAATCCTTGGGATTTGCGAGATCTCGAAAGATTCGAAAGCCGCTCGGACCTCTTTTACCTTGGATAAGTATGCTGCCATCTGAGCCCCCATGGCCTGGTAGGTTCCTTGAAGTTGATTGACAACGAGTTGTGAATCGGATGTCGCCTCCACCCTCTTTGCCCCCAATTCCTTAATTAATTCTAATCCGGCTATCAGTGCTTCATACTTAGCTTCATTGTTCGTAGCTTGGAAGCCACACTTGAAAGCTTGTTGAATTAGGTTCCCTTCAGGTGTGGTGATTACTACCCCTAAACCTGAACCTCGACTGCTGGAAGACCCATCCACTGCTAACTTCCATACTGCAACCGAGTCGACAGTAAGCAATTCATTCTCCTCTTCTATTCGCACGCCAGGACTGAAATCTGCCACGAAGTCTGCAAGAGCTTGGGACTTGATGGCCACTCGTGATTGATATGTGATGTCATATTCCCCGAGTTCAACAGCCCATTTGGTCAGTCTCCCAGACAGCTCGGGCTTGTGAAGGATGCACCGTAAAGGATAAGTGGAGTAAACAGTGATTGGGTGGCCCTGAAAGTAAGGGCGGAGTTTTCGTGCTGCCATTACCAAGGCTAAGACCAGTCGATCCATTTGGGAATACCGTGTCTCCGTAACGAGCAGGGCTCTGCTCACATAGTAGACTGGATGCTGTGAACCCTCGTCTTCTTTAACCAGTACCGCGCTAACAGCTTGAGGGGAAACACCGAGGTATACATACAACCTCTCTCCGTCGAGTGGCTTAGATAACAGTGGTGGCGTGGTCAGATATTCTTTCAGTCTGGCTAAGGCCTCTTCACAATCCTGAGTCCATTCGAATCTCTTTGACTTTCCGAGCGTAGCGAAGAATAGAAAACTTTTGTCGGTCGACTTAGAAATGAACCTATTGAGGGCCGCAATTCGCCCTGCGAGCCGCATGACTTCTTTTTGATTCGACGGGGACGGAATATTAAGGATTGACTTTATCTGATCCGGATTGGCTTCAATCCCTCGACGCGTGACCAGATACCCCATGAATTTTCCCGAAGCTACACCGAAAGCACACTTTGTTGGATTTAGCCTCATTCCATACTTCTTCATTACTCCAAAGGCTTCCTCAAGATGTTCCAAGTGCTGGTCGGCTTGCAGAGATTTCACCAGCATGTCATCGATATACACCTCCATTGTCGTCCCAATCTGTCGGCTGAACATTTTGTTTACCAATCGCTGATAGGTGGCGCCCGCATTCTTCAATCCAAACGGCATCACTTTGTAGCAGTAGATCCCCCTGTTGGTGATGAATGCTGTTTTCTCTTGATCACTCGGATGCATCAGAATCTGATTGTAGCCGGAGTACGCATCCATGAAGCTCAAAAGCTCGTGCCCAGCTGTCGCGTCGACCAATGAATCAATGTGTGGCAGAGGAAATGAATCTTTCGGGCACGCTTTGTTCAAGTCGGTGAAGTCGATGCAAACTCGCCATTTCCCATTCTTCTTTCGTACAACCACGACATTTGCCAGCCATTCCGGGTACTGCACCTCTCTGACCGCTCCATTCTCCAACAGCTTTTGTACTTCTTCATCAATTATCCGGTTCCTCTCTGGGGCGAACTTCCTTCTCTTCTGCTTGACGGGTGGAAAGGACGGGTCTACATGCAGTTCATGTGTCATCAACTCTGGGTCAATACCTGTCATATCTTCATGAGACCAAGCAAAACAGTCGTGGTGCTTCTGGAGGAATTCTGATAACTTTGCTCGCAGTAATGGTTCTAGGTTGGCTCCAACACGGGTCTTGTGGTCTGGGAAATTTGGATGAATCTGGATTTCATCGAGTTCTTCTACCTTGGGTTCATCAACATTCTCTCGACAAGACCCCTCCTGTAATTGCTATGCTAGCTGAATTATAGGCTTCAGAGTCGTCTGGTAGCACGCCCTTGAAGCAAGTCGGTCTCCCTTAATCTCCTGAACTCCCCATTCAGTTGGAAATTTCAGCACCTGGTGGTACGTCGAGGAAACTGCTCGCATCTCATGAATCCACGGTCGTCCCACTATTATGTTGTAGGCTGATGGGCAATCCAGGACCAGGAACGTAACCATCTTGTCCATCCCTCCTGCATACACTGGAAGACAAATTTCACCCAATGTGAACTTTTGCTCTCCACTGAAGCCAATCAAAGCAGTAGACCGTCGGCTCATTTTCTCTGATCCTCCTCCCATATCATCGAGTGCTGACCTAAAGATAATATTGGCGGATGACCCGGTGTCGACCAATACCCTATTGACCATAAAGTTGGCCACTTGAAGGGATATCACCAAGGCATCATGGTGAGGATTGACATGGCTAGACAATTGGTCATCCGAAAATTCAATCACCAAGCCGGTATGACCCCCTAAAGAAGCTCGCTCGTGGCTCGAAAAGGCGGAGGAAACCATCATGGTCTGTCGTTTCGCTGCTAAATAAGAAACTCCCTCACCTCCGAACCTCCTGAAATGACATTGACGGTGCTGTTGATTGGAGGCGGCATTGGAGCTTCCACTCGATCTTCTCTCCGAGCCAAGGTAGACTTCCCCTTTTCTGTCAACAAGTCTCTTAAGTGTCATTTATTCAGTAGTTCTAAGACCTCCAGCCTCAAGGCTATGCAATCAGCTGTCGTGTGGCCGTAATCTCGGTGGAACTCACACCATCTGCTGGTATCCTTCTTCCCTGAATTGTCCCTTGACCGTGAAGGCCACTTGACTTCATTTCCCATTTTCCTGAGGACTGAAATGAGTTCTCCTGGCGAGACTGTGAAGTTGTAGTCTGGGAGTCGTGAGGTGACGTTTGGAGACCCTTCTCTTCTGTCAAAGGTAGCAGCCTGTGGTTGGGCGCCCTGTCGTAAGGTCGGGCATCCTTTGGGCGGTAAGGTCTTCGGTCGGAAGACTGCAAGCTTCCCTTAAAAGTCTCCTTAAGTCGCCTGGAAGAGGCCATTACCTTCTCCCGAACGTGAGAAGATCTCTCTCTACTCGTGTTCCTCATGTCTTCTTCCCATCTGATCTCCGTTCGGGCTCTCGTCAGAGCCTCATCCATAGTGTAGCACCGATTTTTTGTCAACTTCTTATAAAGGCTACCGTCCGCCTGCAAGCCATTCCTGAATGCTTCTACTGCTGTCGACTGGTGGAGGTTTGGGATAGCTATTCTCTCTTTGTTGAATCGGGAGACGTAGCTTCGAAGGGATTCTCCCTTCCGTTGCTGGATCAAGTTGAGGTCGTCTGTCGTCTTCTCGAACTTGTATGAGCTAGCAAAGTGCGCAACAAACTTGTCTGCCAGTTCTTTGTAGGACCCAATCGACCCAAATGGCAGATTTATAAACCAGGTGAGGGCTGGACCGGCTAGCGTTTCCCCAAAACCTCGACATAAGCCCGCTTCTCTTTGATGGGAAGTGAGACTCATGGACATCATCTTGTACTTGTAGTGGATTATATGGTCATCAGGGTCGGTCGTTCCGTCATACAACTTCATCTCCGGGGGGCTAAACTTCCGGGGAAGTTCAACGTAGTTAATCCCCTCGTCGAATGGAGTGTCGGCCAAAGCTCCTGACCTACTCTTCCTCAGCGGTAACCTAACCCCTGGTATACTCGCCAAAACAGCTTCCTTGAATTCATCCATCTCTTGACGCATGGTTGATGTCATCACTGCATCGGCTGGAAGATTTCGGAGACTACTTCCACGACCCGTTGGTGGATTTTCTAGCTGGAAACCTCCACCTCGCTCCAGCTCTGGACCCCCGACGGGATTCTGTCGGCGACGCGGAGCTTCAGAGGGATTCATCGATCCCGATTGGTCGCGAGGAGTGGTAAGCCGCTCCAGCTGCCTTTGGAGATTGCCATTAGTGGTCTTCATGGCCGAATTCTCCTCTTCAAGTGCACGCAAACATTCCCGGAGAAGGGCCAACTGGCTGGCGATTGAGTCTGATGGCTCGCCACTTAAAGTCATGTCTAAGCTTCGAAAACTCGTTTCTATGACTGGAACTTTGGTTTGCTGTGAATCGCTAGGGCCCCACGGTGGGCGCCAAACTGTAGACGCTGATTTTCGCCCGAGGTCCACAATTGAGATTTCGTGAAAGGGGGGCACTGACGATCCTGCAAAACAAAGGAAAGTATGGTGAGCGTGGAGATACTACCCACCGGTGTGGTGGTTGCCGATGGCACTGCGACGCCCAAGTCAGTAGATGAGCGAATGAAGAGGTAGATGAGAGGTCAAGGTTTAGTGTTACCTTGGATTCTATTGAATGCCGTGAGGGCGGTAGGTGGGAGGTGTTAAGTTCTGATGAGTGAACAAACTTAAGCTAGGATTGGGAGAGGTAGAGATCCAAAAAAGGTCCTCTCTTCTGGAGGCTCGTCCTCCTTTTATTCTTCTTCCCCGTATCATGCGCTTTTACTCCCCTTTTAATTACTCGTCCGTTACCTGCAGCTTTAATGCCTCTGAACGCCTCTATTTGTCCGTTGTAGGTCGGTTCGGGCGAATCAGTAGGCGATGTTTGAATGCTTGGGCGTTATACTGGTGGGCCGTTTGTATGGCCAACTAGTTACGGGAGTTGGTGTTCATTGGGCCTGGGCTTACATTGTGTCTCTGGGGTTCGTATAGCATTGGGCCCGAACTTGACCAAATTTGGCCCATACACCATGCACTTGCTTTAAGGTACTGAAATTTTGTCTCTTTCTGTGCATACTTTAAAAAATATATATACGTATATCATTATTTAAATGTATAATATGTTGTCTCATTTTCATACTATATGTTTAATCACATAATAAATAAATAATAACAGAAAACGCCTTAGATATATTGGTCATGATTTTCTGAAGAATTAATATATAAATGTTACCTTTTTTCGAGATCGAGGTTTTTTTAAAAAAAAAAAGATTTATCGTCAATTGGTTTGAGATATTTTCACTCTTTCATTGTAAAAAAATTTGAACTCAAAAAAAACAATAATATCATAGTAACACATCATTCATATTTGATAATAAATTTCTAAACACTAGTCATGACTCTTCATTGTCATTTAATTGAATGGCTCTTATTTCAACTAATTTAGACAAAATCGATACATTATTCTCTTAGGATATTAATTACATGCATAATCCAAATTAATTGTATAGCCTTTTTTTAATATCAAAGCATCAATCATTATATAGATATGTATGAATAATACTAATTGAAATCTCAAAAAATAGAATTATTTAGCCTATAAATACAATAGAGTTGGTGTTAGTTGATGAACATTTTATAATTAATTAAGCAGTCTCTTAGAACATCAAATTAATCAAGTTGGAAAAATGTGGACTTGGATTTGGGAATTTGTTCTCTTTGCGGGTAAAGGTCTTTGTGCTCTTGCCTCTTATATGCTAAACGGGAAAAGGAAGATTAGTTGTTCCAGAAATTGAGAATTTCATATTTTGGTGTTATGAAGATGAATTAAAAAGTAACAGTGCTTTGTTTTAAAGTTGTTCATGACTTCAAGTGCTGTAATTATGGAATTGGAATGAAATAAAGTT
Organism: Zanthoxylum bungeanum; assembly: GCA_019454045.1. Classification (NCBI taxonomy): domain Eukaryota; kingdom Viridiplantae; phylum Streptophyta; class Magnoliopsida; order Sapindales; family Rutaceae; genus Zanthoxylum; species Zanthoxylum bungeanum. The sequence continues at coordinate 59,669 of SKCR01046773.1, forward strand.
GAATAATCTTTTATTCATAATTTTACTCATTTATGTGTATATGTTTTTCTATTTTTGTGCTAATTAGTTCACATCATTAACGTAATAGTTACTTTTCATTTAAGCATTGGTAAAATAAAATTATTTATTAATAAATCAGATTTTTTTTTTTAATTATTGAAATGAGGAAAAAAAAGGATTGTTTTATTCTGCCTTGATTCATATTTTATACTGAAAAAATTACAGTATTATGTGTGACTTAACTAATTTATAATGTCATTTTTATCTAATTTTAGATGGGTGGGGATAAATATTAACAGAATTTGATTTCTATATCTGTTTCATTATAAAAAAAAAAAGAAAAAAAAATCGAATTCAATTGTTTTACTGTAGAATATATTTAGGGGTAGGAAAATAACAAAAAAAAAATATTTGGACTTTATATAATTTGAGAAGTTTTAGAATTTTAATCAATAATAGAATAATTATCAAAATTGATTTAAAAATATTTCAAGTCCATTATGAGGTGGCATCGCCACTTTAAATACTGTCGTAGCAGATAAACTATATAATTAGTAGCAAATAAATTGAACATGAAGCTTTTAAGAATGGATTTTGGTTTATGTGGAGACTGCTTATAGCGTCCAAACATTTAGCGTCGTAATAAAATTCGACGCCAAAACTCACTTTAGCGTCGAATATCATTTTCGACGCTACATGTCATATTTTTAGCGACGGAAAAAAGTTTCGACGCCAAATATTCATTTTTTGGCGTCGATAAGCATTTTCGACGCTAAAATTATTACTATAAACGTCGAATGATATTCGACGTTAAATAATTTTACTATTGCAATGCTTTTTGGCGCCAAATATTAAGCTTTTAGCGTCCAAATTAGGTGTCGACGCCAAAAACCAACATTTAGCGTCGACTATTTATCGTCGCTAAAGGCTTATGAAGTTTCCACCGACAATCCTTGAATCTTTAGCGTCTAAATTTAAATCGACGCCAAAAACCAGACATTTAGCGTCGAAATATTTATTGCGACGCTAAAAAAACTACAACAATTAGCGTCGAATTGTCAGATTTGACGCTAAAGATAGATTAAAATACAGAATGTCACCAACCTTCTCCCCATCTATTTTTTCTCTCATTCTCTTCATTTTCATCCTCTGAAATCTGAGAATTTCTCCTCTACAGCCTCACAACTCTCCTAAAAATATTCAATAATATTGTAATCAATTTCCGAAAAGGTAAATCTTCTTTCATATTTCTTTATTATTTTCAATTTTTATGATTATATATGTTGTTTATATGCTGTTTGTTAGTGATTTATGATTCATATATGTAGAGTAAGTATATTAATTAACAAAATAGAATTTTTCTATAAACTATTTAATTAATTTATCAACCAAATATATATATATATATATATATATATATATATATATATATATGCTTAAATAAAGTATTAATGAATTAGTAATGTTCATTATTGTAATATGATATCTAATAATTATATTATTATATTTAGGTATTCTGCTGAAATGTATAGAAATTGGATGAGCTCTCTGGATAGATTGAGTGTTGAATATCGTAATGGAGTGTATGAGTTTTATGGAAGTCGCAAATCAACACATTGATGCTGAAGGTCGTGTTCGTTGTCCATGTGTAAATTGTTTGAATAGGAAAAGGAAGCGGTTAGATGAAGTTCATAATCATTTATACAAGCCAGGAATATCACCAACTTACCGTACGTGGATTTATCACGGTGAGCAGTATAATTCTCAGTCACGGTTTTTTGATTCCGGCGAAGGGAGCAGTAGTTACAATCAACCTGCAAACGATGAGATCACCGATATTTTGCATGACTCACAAGGTCCACAACTTGGTCATAGTGTTAGTGGTGACATGCCAGTGTTAAGTGGAAATGATCAAAATTTATTTAGTGAACTACTTGATGAGGCAAAAAAAATTCCATTGAAGGTGCTGGAATGTCGATCTTGAATTTCGTTGTGAAATTATTACATATTAAAGTGATCAACAGAATGACCAACAAAAGTATCGATATGATGTTAGAGTTACTGGCCCAAATGTTACCGGTTGGAAGCGAATTGCCTAAGTCGTACTACGAGGCAAAGAAAATGTTGCGTGATCTGGGAATGGGGTATGAATCCATTCATGCTTGTAAGTTTGATTGTGTATTATTTCGTGCCGAGTATGAATCACTTGAACATTGTCCGATATGTGGTGAAAGTCGATACAAAGTCCGTGGTATGGGGAAGAAAGTGCCTCAAAAGATATTGCGATATTTCCCTTTAACGCCCAGGCTGCAGAGATTGTTCATGTCACGACACACAGCGACTGATATGATGTGGCATCATGAAAAGAGGATCGGTGCGGAGGGCATACTTAGACATCCTGCGGATGGAACCGAATGGAAGAAATTTGATGACATGTACCCCCGTTTCGCTGAGGACCCCCGTAATGTCAGGTTAGGTCTTCCCTCTGATGGTTTTAACCCATTTGGGAATATGTACAACTCTTATAGCATCTGGCCCGTTATTGTCATTCCATATAACTTACCTCCATGGAAATGTATGAAGGATCCGTTCATGTTTATGTCATTGCTTATCCCTGGTCCACGTTCACCTGGTAAAGATATAAATATTTACTTGAGACCATTGATCGAGGAGTTACAAACATTATGGAATGTGGGTGTGCATACCTATGATGCAGCTTCAGAGCAGTATTTTCAGATGCATGCCGCATTATTATGGACCATTAATGATTTTCCAGCTTATGGTTCATTATCTGGATGGAGCACTAAGGGATACATGGCAAGTCCAGTTTGTGCGGGTCAAATACCTTCGCAACGATTACGGAATAAAATCGGATACACAGGGCACAAGAGATTTCTTGAGTTGAGTCATCCTTGGCGGATGAGTCAATTATTTAACGGTCAACATGAACCTCAGAGTATGCCCAGACCATTGTCTGGATTCGACATACTTTGCCAACATCAACATCTCAGAGACATCACACCAGGTAAACATCCTAATAATAGAGATAAAAATCGATCACGCTTACCTGAAAGTTGAATTGGACAGGAAAGAGTATTTTCTTTGAGTTAGAATATTGGGGGACTCTGAGTTTGCGACATAATTTGGATGTAATGCATATAGAAAAACATTTGTGAGAGTTTAGTGGGTACACTATTCAATATTCCGGGTAAGACAAAAGACACTGTAAATGCTAGATTGGACCTACAAGATCTTAGAATTCGCAGTGAATTGCATTTACAAGTCACCTCTCGAGGTCTTATTAAGCCTCCTGCTAGTTATGTGCTCAATCAATCGGAGAGAAAATCATTCTGTGATTGGCTGAAAATGGTTAAATTCCCTGATAATTATGCATCGAATATTGGGCGTTGGGTCAGAGATGATACAATAACGGGATTAAAGAGTCACGATTGTCATGTGCTTCTCGAGATTCTCCTTCCTATTGGCATTCGACCTTATCTCCCCCCGAATGTATGCGACGTCGTACTTGATCTATGTGGCTTCTTTAAACAATTATGTCAGAGGACATTAAGCACATCTGTTATTGACGACCTTGAGCGAGGAATCGTGATAATCCTATGCAAGCTGGAGCGAATTTTGCCACCCGCTTTTTTTGATGTCATGGTACATTTGGCTGTGCATTTACCGGCTGAAGCTAGAAAGGGAGGTCCTGTCCATTACAGATGGATGTATCCCATTGAGAGGTACTATATATATATATATATATATATATATATATATATATACCGTTTTATATAAGAAAATTCTTAACTTTTTTCATGTGCATAAAATTTAGTATTAATGCAAACTTGTGATTTCTATCTGCAGGGCTTTGGGAGATTACAAACAGTATGTGAAAAACAAGGCACGTTCAGTGATGTACATATCTGATCCCAAGTTAGGAACTCGATTGAAATACCCATAGGGGTATTAGGCTGAATTTCATCATTCTCAACCCTAAAATTAAATACATCTATCGATTTGAATCCATAACTTCATGCATTCACTGTAAGAGTTACGACAATTGATCTATCTCATCCATTGTCACTTTTATAACTTTTTTATTTAATTTTTAAGAACAAAATGATATATATTTTTTCTATATATATATATATATATATAAAACTTAAAATTCTAACAAGTTATGCCCTGCAGAAGTTGAAAAATAAATAATAATGAGGTAGATTTAACATAAACACGCATAACAATAAGGATTTTTAATTTTTTTTATAGGTTTTTTAACTAATGGAATTTTTACTCGTTAAATATTTTTAAAGAAAATCATTAATTGCGGTATGGCGTTTTCACTCTAAAAATTAAGCTGAACAACCCATTAATCAAAGATGTTGGAAATTAATTGTTGTTAATTATTTGGTGTTGTTAAATAACAACAATTAGTAATAATTTCATTTGGAAATTATTAAGTTAATTATTTGATGTTGTTAAATAACAACAATTAGTAATAATTTCATGTTGGAAATTATTAAGTTAATTATGTGGTGTTGTTAAATAACAACAATTAGTAATGATTTCATTACTAAGTAAACAACAAGAATTGTTAATCAAATAATTAAGTAACAACAAGAGTTGTTAAGTGACAACAATTAGTAAAATGTTAAATGGGGAACATATGGTACACCCATGATGGTAACATTTTTGGAAGGGTTAGAAAAGGTCATTATGCATCCTAATAATGTGATTAATAGTAATCAATGCATGTGATTACATAGTGACTTGATTTCCCTCCTATAAATAAGACCATTTACTTATTGAGTTAAGCAATCAATTAAGTTTGATTAAGAGGTCTCTACAAGCATAAAAGGTATGCAATTGTGTTGTGGTTAGTATAGATTTATTTCAATTAGCATGTAAATAAATCTAGGACTAGTAATACATGTATGGTTAGATCCTAGAGGACAAACATGTTATAAGCAATCAATTAAGTTTGATTAAGAGGTCTCTACAAGCATAAAAGGTATGCAATTGTGTTGTGGTTAGTATAGATTTATTTCAATTAGCATGTAAATAAATCTAGGACTAGTAATACATGTATGGTTAGATCCTAAGAGGACAAACATGTAAATATATTAGGGATTATGTTTCCTAACATTGGTATCAGTAGCTTTAATGCATGTATTCTAGTTGGATTACACAAAAATTGCATGAACAAACATGAAAAATGTTGACAATGCTTCTGGTTTTTGTTTTTGAAAAATGATTTTCTTCCAACTTTGGGCCATAATAACTCTCTGTAGAAAATTGATAATCGCATGTTCAAATATGTTTTGAAAACTAGGTCATGAGATCTTCAATTTGGTATATCATGTACTTAATTTGGATTAAAATTGAGAAAGATATGGACCCTAGAAGTTGGCTAGTTGAATCTGTTTTTACCCAGAAAAACACTCCCATAAGAGTCGTACTACATGTCATCCGTTATTTAGAGAAGAGGACGACAAGTCGTCCGAAACTGTACGACAAGCCGTACGTGTGCCTCGTTTCCAGACGACATGTCATCCGGCTTATTGTACGACAAGTCGTACGCATAACACCGAGAAGGACGACATGTCATCCGAAACATGATCAAACGACAAGTCGGATAGGAGTAAAAGATCCAAACGACATGTCATACGGCCACCGAACAAGCGGACGACATGTCGTCTGCGCGTGTGACTTTGGCCGAAGCTGGTCGGCGCGTCAGGGCGAGTGGGAGCCCGTGGCCGGCGCGTGGAGGCGCGTGAGACACTCCTGGGGCACGTGAATGGCGCGTGGACTACCGTGTTGGCCCGTGTGGGTCGTGTCTGTATCGGTTTGCTTCGGTAATTCCGATCCGTCATGGTTAAATGTCTAATCCTTTTTTGCATATTGTATTAATCGATCATGATAAATTTGTTTTATCATATAAACTTTGTGTTTATGATAAATATCTTTGTGATGTTTATTTTAGTCAATGTAACTTTGTGTTTCATTATATTGATTTTTTCTTGTATTTTTGCAGAAAAATCATGGCGATTATTCGAAGAATTGCAAAAGTGATTACGACACCCACAGACCGGAGATGATATTAGACATGTTGATGGAATTGATATATATCGAATGAGTGAAAGCGATGATATGATTTCGCATATCATCACTTTCAATAACATGTTACAGGAGTCTATCTGGGCAGGTAATTGGATAGGACAGCCGAATAGATTCAGATTACTGAGAAACACTCTCCCCAAGATATGGCAAAAACAATTTACTCGTATTTGGATATTAGTAAAACGTGAGGAAAAACATGTTCCTTATAATAAAGTCATTGAGAGGTTAGCGGTTCAGTATATAAGGCATAAGGCAAATAATAATATTTTTCCTTCGATGTCCCTGAAACGTTGTAAGGATCCTAAATTTGTTATAGGTTTTCCATGGCTGTCCAAGATCAATTACGAGTTACCCAAAGAGTTTGAGGATTCGTATCCAAAAACATATATGAGTTGGGACTCTACAACTGGGAAAATTATTATCGTAAAATATTAATTTCTTTCATGTTATTTCTGTGTGTAATGATGTGTTATTTTACGGCATGTAAATATTGTATTTATATATATGAATGTTTCATGTTGAATTTAATTTATGTAATTAAATCAATGATTGTCATGTACAATTGTCGCATGATTAAGATGTTCTAAGAATTTATGTAATTTTTAGAAAATGATTTTACATGATTGATTATGTTGATAATATTTTTACATTGGGTAATTGGATGATGATTGGACACATAGTAGCCTTTTGACTCCAACCCCATTGAAGAATTTTATTAAACATAATTCGTTTCATGATAAAATAAATAAAAGTATTAACAATTGTGCATGAATGTCTGTAGAAACTTTGTGTTTTTAATATGGCTTCCGCAACAAAGAACATTATTGCTGAACTCAACAAGGGTGAGAAACTGAATGGCGATAATTATGAAATTTGGAGCATGAAAATCCAATATGTGCTAGAAGAACAAGAGGTTCTTGAAACTTTGAAAATGAGCATGGATGAACCTGAACAGGGCACTACGGCCCAACACAGGCGAGACCGAGAGGCTTATGAGGCCTGGAAGAAAAAGAATTCCATTGCCCGCATTACGTTGCTGAGCAGTATGGATAATGACCTAATGAAAGAGTTCAGGAAATATGACATGGCTAAGGACATGTGGTCCACACTAGCTGAAAAGTTTGGTAGTACCTCAATAACCAAACTCAGGTCACTGACAATCAAGTTTGACACATACAAGAAACGTCATGAGTTCACTATGTCAAAACACTTGAGGCAAATGTCAAACATGATTACTGAACTGGCAGATGCTGGACATGTTCTTACAGATGAACAGAAAGTCCAAGCGGTCATTCGTTCTCTTCCAAATAGCTGGGAGCATATGAAGATGCATTTGACCCACAATGAGAGCATCAAAACCTTTGATGATGCTAAACGTCACCTTGAATTAGAAAGCGACAGTCTTGCGGCTGCTAAGTCAAATACTGAAGTGTATATGACAGAAACTAGCAAACCTGGGGGTTTCAAAAAGAAAAGAAAATTTCATGGTGTTGGGTTCCAGTTCGGAAAAGAACAAAATTCTTCTAAGCCAGAAAAGAAACAGAAAACCAATCAACATGGGAAAGAAAAATGTCCTACCAAAAAGAAAAACATGGCAAAGGTTAAAATGTTTTAAATGTGGTAAGAAAGGTCATTTTGCTCGTGACTGCACTGAGCCTAAAAATGTGAATATCTTTCGTGCATATTTAAATGAAATATGTGTTTCAAGTTCAATCTTTCTAACTGAATCTAATCCTTTGTGGACTGTAGACTCAGGAGCCACAGACCATGTAGCGAAGGATAGAGATGCCTTCGTGGAATTTCGGTGAATTTCACCTGGGGTGAAGTGGATATATGTTGGCAACAACTCACGGGTTGAAGTCAAAGGCATAGGAACATGCAAATTAGTCATGCATGGTGGAAAAACTTTACTACTACATGATGTATTGTTTGCTCCACAAATTCGTCGAAATTTAGTCTCTATGTTGGTTTTGGTTTATTTAGGTTTCAATTTGAACTTCCATAAATTTGGTGTTGATTTGTACTTAGGTACAATACACTATGGTTCTGGTTATTTTCTTGACTGTTTTATTGTATTGAATGTTGAGTGTTTCAATCACAATTCCAGTTTTTCGTTTGTTACTTCAACTGTCAATAATGATGGTGATGTAATTGTGTGGCATGCTAGACTTGGCCATATTGGCCAACAAAGAATGAACAGATTAGCCAAAGAAGGCTTTCTGGGAAATATTGAGAAGGTAGAATTGTCAACCTGTGAATATTGTTTGGTAGGAAAAACTGCGAGAAAACCATTTGGAAAAGGGACTAGAGCAGAATTTCCATTACAATTAATTCATTCAGATATCTGTGGTCCAATGAATGTCAGGGCAAGGCATGGAGCATCTTATTTCATCACATTTATAGATGATTTTACTCGCTTTGGTTATGTCTATTTGATTGCTCATAAATCCGAAGCATTAGAATGTTTCAAGAAATTTATGAATTTGACAGAAAATCAATTGGACAAGAAAATTAAAGCACTACGCACTGACCGTGGTCGTGAGTACTTATCTGATCAGTTCAGAGAATTATGTGATGAAAAAGGAATTAGTCGTCAGTTGACTACTCATTCTACTCCTCAACAAAATGGTGTTGCGGAAAGAAGAAATAGAACTCTTCTTGAGATGGTTAGGTCTATGATGGCACAAGCAAATTTGCCTATAACCTATTGGGGTGATGCATTATTAACTGCCACATATGTACTTAACCGAGTGTCATCTAAATCTGTGTCCACCACACCATATGAGTTATGGACAGGTCGTAAACCAGATATTCACTTTCTAAAACCTTGGGGTTGTGCGGCTTATGTTCATGTGCGTTCTCACGAACATGGAAAGTTAGGCCCAAGAGGAAAAAGAGTATCTTCATAAGATATTCTGAACAATCAAAAGAATATGTTTGCATAGTGGAGGCGTGACAGAATTTGAATCACGAGATATCACATTTTTAGAAAATGATTTTCCTAAGCAGGGAGAGATAGGTCAAGATGTATCTCTATATGAAACTCAAGATCACATGGATCACATGATTGGTGAACACTCGGGTTTACCTAATTCAAGTGGGAGTGATGAGAGAAATTTGAGAAAACATGATGAATCTGTTTCACATGAATCTCAAAATGATGAATTAGTTTCACACGAGTCTCATTTACGTGATCCTAGTGGGAGCAATGTGCACGATCCAAATGGGAATAATATCGAAAGTGAGGAATCAGTTCCACCACTAGAATCCCAATTGCGACGTAGTAATCGTATAGGCATTCCTCGACGTCGTTTCGATATCGAAGGAGAAACCTTTATGATTCTACCTCACGATGATGAAGAACCTAGAAACATAAGAGAGGCTCTTCAGTGTCCTGCTAAGGAAAAATGGATGAAAGCAATGGAAGAAGAGATGGAGTCAATGAGGTCCAACCAAGTTTGTGAATTGGTTGATCTACCAAAATGACGTAAAGTTGTTAAGAACAAATGGGTTCTTAAAATAAAGCGTAATGCCGATGGCAATATCGAAAGATATAAAGCACGACTTGTGGCAAAAGGGTATACGCAACATGAAGGAATTGACTACGAAGAGACTTTTTCACCTGTTGTAAGGTTTACCTCAATTCGCTTGATTCTGGCTATAGTAGCAAGTATGGATCTATAATTACATCAAATGGATGTAAAGACTGTTTTTCTCAATGGAGAACTTGATGAAGAAATCTACATGGAACAACCAGTAGGTTTCATAAAAGAAAATGAAAAGGAGAAAGTATGTAGACTTTTAAAGTCTATATATGGTCTCAAGCAATCGGCTAGACAATGGTATATACGATTCCACAATACAATCATTTCAAATGATTTCACAATGATAGATGAGGATCATTGTGTGTACACCAAGAGAGATAAAGATAAGTTCATTATCTTATCTTTGTACGTGGATGATATACTTATAGCCGGAAATGATAAGGAGTTTATAAAACACATTAAAGAATGGTTATCATCTAACTTCGAGATGAAAGATATGGGTGAAGCTGCATATATTCTTGGGGTTAAGATCTCACGAAATCGTTCAAAGAATTTATTATCTCTTTCACATGAGTCATATATAAGTAAATAGTTGAATCCGGTTCATTACAAATCTTGTTACAAATCATGATAGTATTCGTACAATTTTATTTGTTTTTTACCTATTTACGAGATTTAACGTTTGCTTTTATTAAAACATGATTTTCGGAGAGTTATAATTAGACAATATATAATTTAACGAAATATTCTTTATGTTGTTCTGATTTTTTAATTTAGACGGAGGATTTTTATGCCCTGTCTATCTTATAATTTTGGAGACTATATTGTGCTCTCAAAATTAATAGAAGTATTATTCACAAAAAAGAAAAAAAAATCACAAAAATTTGGAATTAAAGTGTTGTTCGACATGGTATGTTAACTGACGTTATGTTTTTTTAAATACCCTAAATTTATATCAAATCATTTTTACTTTTTATTTTACTATGTTTTGAGATTCTAAATTAAAAATAAAAAACAAAAAACGAATGGAAACCTCCAAATAATATTTATTTGAAAGAAGGTCCTTTGAAGTGTACCGATAAGTCTTCTTAAATTGGCATGTAGTGACGACAGAGGCTGAATTGATAATAAATAATATGATGAATTGATGGGACTCTCTCTATCAATGGACTTTCCTGGGTATCGCTGTGTCATAGTCGTCTCTTGAGAAATTTTCATCCTTTTCACATTTGATATTTCGCATTCTCTTCTATTTTTATATCATGAGTTGAGTTTATATTAATAATTTAATGTAATATTAAAATGTGGTTCGCAATTTTAGTGGATTTAGTATATTTTTTATTATAATTTTATATCATAACCAAAATTTTAATATTATTTTAGGTATTTATTTTTGTAAGTGATCCAGATCTAGTTGGTTTTATAGTTTAAATTAGATAATTTAATAATAAAAACAATAGAAATACTTTAATATTATAATTTAATAATAAATCATATATTTTATATAATTTAATAGATTTAACATTGAACTGCCACTTATATGGTTCGCACTTTATCCATGTCATACACGCTATTAATCTATATTTTGGCAAATTTAAAACACTCAAACAAAGTACATTATTTACTTATCTCTTTCAAAAAAATATTACAGTTCACTTTATTAAAGCATGATAATCACCATAATCTGACCACCAATTCAGTTCGGTTCCGAACTGGAATCGAACGATTTACAGTTTTAGTTTTTTTGGAATCGTAAAACCGGACTAAATCGGGAAAAATCGACTCGATTCCAGTTTATTCCTTCGTTTTTGGAAAAAAAAAAAAAAAAGAGAGATTCTGATCTGATTCTGAACTGAACCCGCATTATGTGGAACCATAACCGAAATCATATGGAATTGTAATCTCATGATTCTATTTGGTTTGGTTCCGAATCGGAACTGTGGCTAGGTGATCAAAAGCCAATAAATCTATTTCAAATATTTTTGAGGTAATCAATGACAACACACTTTTTTTTTACACTGAAGAAACTTTCTAATCAATTATTTTCTCTCTTTCTTATGATAGTGGATAAACAAATTTAAAGTAACTTTTTTTTTCTTGAGAATGCAAATTTCATTTTCAAATTCTATTTTATTTATCTGATTTCATCATAGGACCCTAGATATTTATAAGCCTTCAATATTCAAATATTACGACGGATTGAGAAATCGCACTCACTCAACTATAATAGAATTAAGTAACTCAACTGTTCAAAGACATTAAATTTAGGGGTGATAATTTGGTTCATGATTCGTTTATTTGTTCAATTCGATTCGCTTTAAAACGAATACGGGTTTGAAAAAATTGATTCGTTTGATAAATGAGTCAATTCGATTCGATTCGTTTATTAAACGAATCAAATACGAATTTAAGCTCATTTATTCGTTTATGATTCGTTTTATTATTTTTATTTATTAGTTCTTGTTAATTTTCAATTAATATTCGAGAAATTATAACTAATTATCATAGAAAACGTAATATTTTCGATATTTGGTGAGTTATTTTTAGTAAATATATTAATTACATATTTCATATGTATATATTTATGAATAATTAATGTAAATTAAGTGTGGTCAATTATTTTATTAAATAATATAATTGACTAAACGAATAAACGAATATTTGTATTCGATTCATTTAATAAATGAATATAATACGAATCATTATATTATGATTCGTTTAATAAACGAATCGAATACGAATTCATCACATTTTGATTCGATCCGTTTAGGATTCGATACAAATTCGATTCGTTGACTCATTTTGCCACCGCGAATTAATTTATAGCATATTATAAACTAAAAAAAAAATATAACCAACGTTTTAGGTTAATTGAAGAGGGACAATATCGAGACTGAGCTTCAATTGAAAATAAAACAAATCCACATCAAATTCGAATATTTATGTTTGCATATTGTTGGAAACGAAAGCATAACATAGCATCTAAAAATAAAACAATAATATTTATTTACAAACCAACCTCTATAATATTGCATTATTTTCAATAAACTACTTAAAAAGTGTTTATACATCAATAAAAAGGAAAAATAATTGATAATGAAAATATTACATTGAACAAACGTGAACTTAAAAAGTTATGCCTATATTATTATTGGGTATTATCCAACAAAGTCCTAGTATAATGAACTACTATAAAATATACAAAATAAGAAAAAAAAAAACAAAAACTACATTTTTTTAAAGAAAAACATCTTTAATTTTGTCATTATTGATTAGTAGTCGTTTATATATGCGTTAATATAAATTTAATAATTATAGATTTTGATTTCATTTATAACAATGGTTTGATTTTGATTATATTAGATTAGATTAATATTTATCTTTTTCAATATATTTTTTAAATTAAAATTATTTTTTTTAATAATCATAGTGTGTTGTGAGAGTATGAAACATTTAATTTACTAATATAATTCTAATAATTAAATAAAAAATTGAAAAATATCCCCAATTTTGTCATTATTTATTAGTATTTGTATGTATACGCTGATATAATTTTAATAATAAATTTATTTTTTATATATAAATATCAATATCAATTTCAATTAAAATATTAAAAGGTTTTGAATTCAACTGAATTAGTATTTGTCTTTTATTAAATATAATTTAGTTTTTATTTGTATCCGATTATAAAGTTTGATTTCAATTAGAATAGTGAAATATTATAAATTCAATTTAATTATTATTTAACCATTTGAATATATTTTTTTAAATAATCTTACATGACGCGTTGACAGAGTAGGAAAAAAATATATATATATATATATATATAAACGGACAATATTCAACTCACGATTGATCTAATATTAAACACAAACTCATCTATCCGATACTAATTCATTTTTCAAACTTAGAACTCGTAACTTCATTCATACAAACCAGGCCAGGCATACAATTCCTTCGGTTGTCTAAAAAAAAAAAATTTCGTTACAATAAAAAATATTTTAAATGTGATGGAAAGTGTGAAGGAGAATAAAGGAAAAATAAAAAATAAAAAAGTTATCCAATTAAGAAGAATTTTATTTGTAAACTATATCAAGTGATGGACACTGTCTCACATCTAAAGATTGAGAGTTCAAGTAGAGTATGGGAGTATATTCCTTTATTCTTTTACCCGATTTTTAGACTGAACTTCAAATTTGATACATCGAGAAAAATCTAAACAATATATTTAGTTAGACTTCAAATTACAACATAGTTGATTGTGTATTAATAATATTAATAAATAATAAATTATTTTAATAAATTGTGGAAATCTTTATTTCTATTTGCAACTAGTGGATAATTTTTCTAATTATTTTACAATCAATTATTATACTAAATATCTACAATAACATAGTTATAATATTTTGGCTCGATAGGAATCATATCTACTTCCGAATGTTATGAAAAAATTTCTTCACAATGCACACATGAATACTTGTATCTTCATTTTCAAAATTGAAGTGAAGAAGTGAAATTAACTTGAGAGAAAAGCGAAAACCTGCCCAATTAAAATTATGTAGAAAGATTAAAAAAAAAAAAAATTTGATTGGTTGTACCCATTGTAATTTGAATTTTATTTAATTCCACGTTGGGCCAGACAATGACTTTTACAACTTAATGGACTGGTGCAGCAAAAGATGATACTGAATGCACCCAAATATTTCCAAGCCCAATTTAAAATAATCCACGTAATTGGGTGTGTTTAGTCACTCCTATGAAATTTGTAAGATCACATCAATATTTTGCACGTTTCTTTGTTTGAACAGCGTCAGACGTTTTTATGTAAAGACCCGGTCAAGGTTCCGGTTCCGAATCCTAACTGAACCGGTTAGAATCAGACAGTTTTGATTCCAACCGGTTCTAAAATCGGAATCGAATTTACCGATTCGGTTAGGCTTCTTATCCCGACCGAACCGGTAGGAACCGCTGGAACCGTTCAATTCCAGCGGTTCCTACGGTTCCAACCGGAACTGTCCGGTTTCGGTTGGAACCGGGTTAGAACCGTCTAACCCATCCCCTAACGGTTACTAAAAATTACCCCTAATAATATTAATAAAACGGTTAATTTCAATGGCATTTTAGGTTTCACAAATATATTCTAAAAATGTATAAATATATGTCATTTTTCATTATTTAAACACACCAATTTCTCAATTCTCAATTCTCTCAAAATCTACAATTCTCTCATTCTCAATTATCTCATCTACAATTACAATTTATCATTCTCAATTCTCTAATTCTTTAAAATTTATTAAACAACAAATGACAAGCTCATCTGAGAACACAATGTCAAATGTGTCAACCCAAGAGAGCGACTATAGTATTGGTTCACGAATAATAGAAGTTAGGTCCCGTTCATCGGATGTTTTCAAAATTCATTTTCATTTAATCGATACTGAAAATGAAGGTCCAAAAGCAGTATGCAACCATTGTGGGGTTTCTTACAAATTTACTAGTGGATACTGGATACGGCAATATGAACAAGCACCTGGAAATAGACCCGGCCAAGGTTCCAATTCTGAACCGGTTGGAACCAGACCGGAACTGGAACCCGACCTGTTCGGTTAGGGTTCCTACCATAACCGAACCCCCCCAACGGCTCCTTGCCCTCAACTGAAAAAAAATATATTGGGGAATTTCCAAATTACCCCTAATAACATTAATAAAACGACTAATTTTATGGGCATTTTAGGTATCACATAAATTTTCAAAAATGTATAAATATGAGTCATTTTGTTTCCTCTTACCCCTGGAAGATACGTATGCAACTTAAGTTTTTAAGAATTTAAGTTCAAGCACTTTAATTTAATAAATTTTTTTGTTAGATAGAAATTTTATTTGTAATTTAATGTAATTATGTAATTTAAGTTTATTATATAAATTCAAATTCATAATTTTAAATTATATTAATTTATCAATCTCAATTCTTTATTTTCAATAAAGCAAAAAAAAAAAAAAACCGAATAGATCCGGAACCGAACAGTTTCGTTCCGATTTCGGTTTCACACTCGTGGAACCGGAAACGTCTGGTTCGGAACCGAAACGAACCGCTGGCTGAGTCTGCCTGGAAAGACATCATGCCGTTGAGCTTCGACTTGATACGGCACAAATTTAAATGGTCAGGTACGCATCATCTAGTAGATGTGTGAGTTCTTTAGATTTGTTTTAATATTCTGATGCTAAAAATGTTGATGGTGTTTTTTAGGCACTATGATATTTAAGCAGCACGACATGGGTAAAAGGGAAAATTCTCTACTTGGTCAAAATAATTAAAAAGGACCATCATGACCGACCACATAAGTGAGGGTCGAGCACTTAACGGTAGGTGACCGACCACTTCGGTTCGAATGACCGGGCATTATCAAATCGGCGGCAGCATTCTCAGTTCAAAGGACCATCATGACCGACCTCATGAAGACCGACCAGATAGCGAGATATGCTCTAGAAGATGACACCATATTCTTGCGGATAAGACGACAAGTTATCCTATTTTCATGGGGAAAACTGGTGAGACAGAGTTCTAGTAGGATAAAGAAAGTGAATGTAGTTTTGATTAGGAATCCTTATGGGAAAATGAAATAGTTTTGACTATGAATCCTTATGGGAAAAGGGAATAGTTTCAACTATGAAATTATTGTAGGAGAATGAATCTGATTTTTACACTATTATAAATAGAAAGGTAGAGTGTGCATAAGGAGGAACAATTGGAGAGCATTAAGAATCATCATCAGAATCATTCCCATCAGACTTGTAAAAAACAAGACGCAGAGCTGAGAAGTGTGTTTGAGCAATAAAAGTATCATCCTTTTTGTGCCCGTGGACGTAGGTCAGACCAAGATCCGCCGAACCACGTTAAATCTCTTTGTCGATTGACATATTTATCTGTCTTTTGCTAAGTTTGCTTTTGGTCCCTCATAACCAAACAAATTCACTATTGAGGGAGGATTGTCTCGGGAGTAATATTCTCATATTGCCCTGAGACCAAAATCAGCCGTCAACAAAAAATATGGAAGAATTTGCTAAATTAACTTGTATGGATGATTGGACCTGAGCTGATATAAGGCAACAAGAAGATGCCCCCGATGAATTTGAAGACTTGTTCAACAATGTATCTGCAAGTACAAGCGGAACTGGAGCTGAAGGATCAACATGCACTGATAATGATGATTGATAATTAAAAAATTGTAAAATTACAATGGATAAATATGTTAAAATTGCAATGAAATTACGTGAGCTTTGATTCCTCTCATCTCTGGAGGATACATATGTAACTTATGTTTTTAAAAATTTAAGTTCAAACTCTTTAATTTAATAATTTTATTTTTAATTTTTTTAGACAATAATTTTATTTTTAATTTAATGTAAATTTATTATATAAATTCAAATTCATGATTTTAAATTAAATGGAACCGGAACCTTCCGGTTCAGTTCCGGTTCCACTGTGGAACCGAAATCGAACCGGAATTAACCAGTCCGATTCCATTCCACACTGGCCATGGGACTTGACCTTAATTCAAAATTCGAAAATCGTCGAAATTCTTTCGGAATTTTTGTTGCTGCATGGATAAGCCTTTATAGGGGTATCTTTAGATAGACCATAACTGCATTCAGAAATTAATTTACTAATTTAGAGCCCAAACACATGAAACATGCATTTCGAGGGATTCAACTAAACATGCATGTTAGTAGTAGGTGGAAGAGCTCCGACAGACCAAAAATTATTTTGTTCTTCCCCAAAGCGAGTTCCCTCTCTTGACCCCGTGCCACAAGAAAGGGATTTCTCTCCAAGGTTTATGCAAGGATTCCCAGAAGAATCTTGATTATAAAAAGCCGGTCTCCAATCTGCTAAAAATCCTTCATGGACATAGCCTTCCTCTGTATTTTCCATGTAACCATCATTGCTATTAATATTTCCACCAGCATTTTCAACCTGATGTCAACAAAAGAAGTAAGTTCAACTATAATTTAATGATAATAAACCTCACCTACCTATCATATCAATTAGCAAAGCTATATTATATGGTTTATGAAACAATTCCATGCCTCAAGAAAGACATTGTTGGGTAGACTAAACTTTTTACTGCTATAGTAAGACTAGGAAGCGGTGATTCCATATTAACATAGACTACACATTCTCACTGGTCAAGTCATTTATACTTCGATATAGTTAACGCATAAATTGCCACAGATTATGAAATTTATTTAATGATTATTGTTTTTTTAATGTAAGAATCTCTGACTTATAAACTTACTGCCTCATTCCACACATATATCTGTTGTATTGTGAAGATAAAATCATTAAAAAAGGATGAAATTAGATCATGCTCTAACCAAGCTGAGAGAGGCCAGCTACTTTATATCCCAACTAACAGATTTAATGAATATAAGAATCAAGTGTGTGCGCACTTTGATAGGGGCTGCACTGCATGAGCAGAAGAAACAAAGGAGTTCAGGGGCGAGGACATTTCAATTGCATAACAATTTCCAGATTCGGCTCAACCAAAAGAAAGAGGCCCATGGTTCCAGGATCCATCCTGTTTTTCATGCTTCTCAGTTGAAAAAAGTTGTCGGAACAAATCAAGACATAACAACATTACCAGCTAAAATGGTGGAAGAAACAACTGAAATGGTGGAACCAGAGTCAATACTTGCACATAAAAACGTCAAGCAGAAGGGTCGATAGGAACAACAATGTTTAATTAAATGGAAGACTAAGCCGGTAGAGGAAGCTACTTGGGAAGAGAGGAACTACATTTGCCAACAATTTCTAAATTTTGGACTTGAGGACAAGTCCATTTTTCCAGAGGGGGGCAATGATAGGGGTTGCACTGCACGAGCAGAAGAAACAAAGGAGTTCAAGGGCGAGGACATTTCAATTGCATAACAATTTCCAGATTCAGCCCAACCAAAAGAAAGAGGCCCATTGCAGTTCGTTTATGAGAGGAAGAAAGGCAGGAAGAAAGAGAAAGGAGATCTAGAGAATCAACTGAGGGAATGTGTGAGTGCTGACGTGGTTAAGAATTAGTTAGGGGTAATGATGAGTTGTAAGGAGAGTATATATTGGGATAGCGAAGAGAGAGGAGTGGTTGGTTTTTTGGTTATTTTACATTTAAGCATTTGTTGCTAGAGAGAATCCCAGCAGTAGCTGGAGGCCGTGGTGCCTGAGTGATCTCTTATTTTGTGATGTTAGCAGAATCAAATATATTTTCAGTACAATTTCTTTCCATTTCTTTTATCATTCTACTGAATTCATTTAGAGATCTTACAATCGCCGAGACCTTTTATTTCTTTTTTCTTTTACAAGCTACTTCGCCCAAAAATGATTGTAACACACTTCTTTTCCAATACAAGCCACACATATAATTAACAAAACGTTTGATATATAAAAAACACAACCTCGTAACTTCAAAAGTTAAACAAACCTCTTTATCAGAATCAAGATGCCAGTTTGCCAGATCAGCAGTTCTGCACCTTCTCTTAAATTCATACAACCGCCGCTTCTCCTTTTTAGCTGTGTCTTGCTTATAACACTTTTGAGTTCCAAGGGCAATACGCCATTGCCTGCGTAACAAGGTTGGATCCCTATGTGGGACAACAAATTTCCACACTGACATCCAATCAAGTTTAAAAACCTTCAATCCCTGGATTAATTAAGGTCACATTGAGAATCAATAACGAAAATCAGCTCATCCAAAATGGAACCAACTAAAAAATTTTAATAAAGAGAATGAAATCACCTCCTGAATACATTCCATCTCTTTAGCAGTCAGTGGAGAGGTTTTCATCCTCCGAACCGCCTGCATTAAGTAGTCAAAATATACAAATTTTCACTATTAACTGCCCATATTATACAAGAATCTGGGTAAGTACAAGTTACTCTTTACAACCACAACAATCTCATAAACAAGCAATCACTAATAATATAACATAGCCTGGACATAGTATTGGTATTTCCAGAAAAATCTAACAGTAACAATAATGTCTTCGAACAATTCAACAGCTTAGATAATTATTTGGGAGGATAAGGAAGCAAATCCAACCAGGCTAGTTCAAATCCAATAGATTATGACAATGATGATCTAAACAATTTAAGCTGTGATGTAATCTTGGTTTTTCGACCTTGTGATGTTCTTTTGAATACATGAAAAGAAACATATGAAGAGAGAGTGAGAAAACAGAGGATAACCAATCGTAAATAAGAAGACTTGTTAGGGACCAAATCAATTTGTTCCTAGACCAAATCACTCCCTTCCTCTCCCTGCTAGCACTATTCTACTTCTACCCATTTAAATTTATTATATAAATTCAAATCATAATTTTAAATTAAATGGAACCGGAACCTTCCGGTTCCACTTAAGTGTGGAACCGAAATCGAACCGGAATTAACCGGTCCGATTCCATTCCACACTGGCCATGGGACTTGACCTTAATTCAAAATTCGAAAATCGTCGAAATTCTTTCGGAATTTTTGTTGCTGCATGGATAAGCCTTTATAGGGGTATCTTTAGATAGACCATAACTGCATTCAGAAATTAATTTACTAATTTAGAGCCCAAACACATGAAACATGCATTTCGAGGGATTCAACTAAAGTACAAGGGCTGCAAAGATAATATACACCCCCATTTCCTATGCTATAAATATCGCTCATTCTTCCACATCTCATATCATCTAGGGTTTTTGCATATCGACTCGCAAATAGTTTTCAACTTTCTTAGTCTTTCGATTTGCGTATTTTATTTTTATATCGAATGTTAGAAGTCGAAAGCGCAGCCCTTAAGATCGCCTTCCAAAAAGCAAAATGGAAGCGTTTTGAGTCATAGCTGCGCAATATTGAACATTTTATTTAGGGTTTCTCTTTAGGGTTTTCCTATTGAGTTCCCTTTTTCATCCATACTGTTTTCTGACTTTGATGGGTCTTTATCTTATTTTCTGGACTTGCAGTCTCCATATTTCTTGAGCTCCAAAGATACTTTTAATTAGTTTTAATGCTAATTTCTCTTTGGTTCTTTCAACTAATGTGTGATTCAAGTTCAGTGACGAATCAAGAAAAGCCTCACCATTCAGTGGGTGAACATTTTTATATTAAATTATTGTTTCTTTTCTTTATTCAGTACTTATATTTTAAAGCTAATTTAGTTATTATTATTTGGCAAGAATGATGATTCAATTAGATGTGTGAAGGGAGAAAATTCCTCTTTTGAACTCAAAATTTTGAGGCATATTGTTTGTCTGACTTGCCTTTAAATAAAAAAAAAACACTACATTTTTTTGGTTGAATAAAATTAATTATAAATTGTCTGGTGTAATGTTTGGTCTATGATGATAAATTCAAAGGCTTGTTTCTCAAAACATTCGCAGTGGCCGCCTAAGAGCTTTCGCCTTCGCCAGGCTTGAGAGCTAGTGCTGCATTTATCCTTCCTTGGATGTCTGAGACCACTAATTTCTTTTCAATAATAAATAGATATTAATTAGTTTTCTAAAAGTAAACTAATATGGATAATTACGATTGGGATCTATGCAAATTGAAATATAATGACGATGGGATTGAAGGTTGGTCCTATGTTCATGATTATGTGCTGATTGAAGAAAATCTCAACTGGTTTAATGGTTCATTTAGACAATTTGTATGCAATATTCAATACAAGTGAATTTTATGACGAAATTGATATAAACTTGAAAAAATGATACACTCCAATACACTTCTACAGAAATTTTTACAACTCTTTCATAAACTTGTGTCAATTATCTCTAATGACTATGTTCTAGGTGTTATATTTAGATTTATTTTTTCAATACTCTATTATTATTTTTAATATGAAATTCATTTATAAATAAAACATCACAATAATTGTGAAAAATATTAGGAAAAATTTAAGACTAATCAAAACCCGAATTAAATTTTAAATATATATGAGATATTGTCTGTTTTCAAATTTTTGTATTGCTCTCTTGAATGATTGTGCCTTTATCCATATGAGCAACGTTGGCCGGTGCCGGTGGCAGTGGTGTAGATTTGCAAAAATAATCATTTTTTTCTCGAGAGAATGGGTGGTTAGGGCTCGACCCAAGATGGAACTTGAAAAGAGTAGTGGTTGATCTTGAAAAGCATAGTATCTCTATTATTACTAAAAGGCCAGTGTAAGAGATGACTTTCAAAGTGAAATAATTGAACAAAATAGGTAACCTAGCCCTAGCTTGTATGGTCGTTGAATAGGGTATTTGTTGTCATACTAACACTATACAATTGTATATGTCCACATCGATAAGCAAGCGGGCCATTAAATGGCTAATAAGAAAAAACACAAATGAGTAGCAAAAATTTCCCGTTTGCATTGAAAAAACTTTTAATAACAAAACTGCCGATCATTTCAAGCAGCACTTGCAAAATTACAGTATAAACATGAAAACAAAATACAAGTTTTATTTTTGTTATTGAGTGAGTAGATAGTTCGGATGTTAATATAATCAGGTTCTCCATAAATTTTCGCTAGGTGTAAAATTCAACAGCAGAGTATCCAAATGAGACATAATATTTGATATTTAAATTTTTAGTCATAATTTTAAAAGTGTATTTCGGAAATTCTGCATTTTCCAAAGCACACTAATTAATATAAAAATTAGAGATCCAAAATTAAAACTTTAGATTTTTGAAGTTTTTAAATTTATTTATTTAATCATTTGGAACTTTGAAATATTTTCGAAAATCAGGAAGTTTGAAAAAATATTTTTAAATCTGGCATAATTCATTTTTTCTCATTATAAAAATTTAGTCTTTTTTGCTAACCCATTTTATGTAGTTTATTCATGTACCTCTAACTTTTGGAAAGTTTATTTTCCTCATATTCGAATGACATTTGGTTATTGAATTGATAGTCAAAAGGATTGGGAGTAGTTTTTAAATTTATAATGTGATCGGGTTATATTTAAGTTGTGATAAGATTACTGCTAGCAATGGTCAATGATCTGGAGGACATTTTTCATCGAGTTGTAATATGATCAGAGAAAATGTCCATTGGTTATGGGCAAGTGGTGGGTTTGCTAGAAGTGATATGATTGGTCATTCAACAACAATTCGTGAAGTTTCCATAAATATTCCACTGGATTCATCTCGATGCCTCCTCCTATCATTTTTATGATGAATATGCCTTAAAACACCAATATATCAACATTGGGTGGGGGCGGGTAAATGCTACTCCTATATGTAAATTTATTATATAAATTCAAATTCATAATTTTAAATTAAATGGAACCGGAACCTTCCGGTTCCACTTAAGTGTGGAACCGAAATCGAACCGGAATTAACCGGTCCGATTCCATTCCACACTGGCCATGGACTTGACCTTAATTCAAAATTCGAAAATCGTCGAAATTCTTTCGGAATTTTTGTTGCTGCATGGATAAGCCTTTATAGGGGTATCTTTAGATAGACCATAACTGCATTCAGAAATTAATTTACTAATTTAGAGCCCAAACACATGAAACATGCATTTCGAGGGATTCAACTAAAGTACAAGGGCTGCAAAGATAATATACACCCCCATTTCCTATGCTATAATATCGCTCATTCTTCCACATCTCATATCATCTAGGGTTTTTGCATATCGACTCGCAAATAGTTTTCAACTTTCTTAGTCTTTCGATTTGCGTATTTTATTTTTATATCGAATGTTAGAAGTCGAAAGCGCAGCCCTTAAGATCGCCTTCCAAAAAGCAAAATGGAAGCGTTTTGAGTCATAGCTGCGCAATATTGAACATTTTATTTAGGGTTTCTCTTTAGGGTTTTCCTATTGAGTTCCCTTTTTCATCCATACTGTTTTCTGACTTTGATGGGTCTTTATCTTATTTTCTGGACTTGCAGTCTCCATATTTCTTGAGCTCCAAAGATACTTTTAATTAGTTTTAATGCTAATTTCTCTTTGGTTCTTTCAACTAATGTGTGATTCAAGTTCAGTGACGAATCAAGAAAAGCCTCACCATTCAGTGGGTGAACATTTTTATATTAAATTATTGTTTCTTTTCTTTATTCAGTACTTATATTTTAAAGCTAATTTAGTTATTATTATTTGGCAAGAATGATGATTCAATTAGATGTGTGAAGGGAGAAAATTCCTCTTTTGAACTCAAAATTTTGAGGCATATTGTTTGTCTGACTTGCCTTTAAATAAAAAAAAAACACTACATTTTTTTGGTTGAATAAAATTAATTATAAATTGTCTGGTGTAATGTTTGGTCTATGATGATAAATTCAAAGGCTTGTTTCTCAAAACATTCGCAGTGGCCGCCTAAGAGCTTTCGCCTTCGCCAGGCTTGAGAGCTAGTGCTGCATTTATCCTTCCTTGGATGTCTGAGACCACTAATTTCTTTTCAATAATAAATAGATATTAATTAGTTTTCTAAAAGTAAACTAATATGGATAATTACGATTGGGATCTATGCAAATTGAAATATAATGACGATGGGATTGAAGGTTGGTCCTATGTTCATGATTATGTGCTGATTGAAGAAAATCTCAACTGGTTTAATGGTTCATTTAGACAATTTGTATGCAATATTCAATACAAGTGAATTTTATGACGAAATTGATATAAACTTGAAAAAATGATACACTCCAATACACTTCTACAGAAATTTTTACAAACTCTTTCATAAACTTGTGTCAATTATCTCTAATGACTATGTTCTAGGTGTTATATTTAGATTTATTTTTTCAATACTCTATTATTATTTTTAATATGAAATTCATTTATAAATAAAACATCACAATAATTGTGAAAAATATTAGGAAAAATTTAAGACTAATCAAAACCCGAATTAAATTTTAAATATATATGAGATATTGTCTGTTTTCAAATTTTTGTATTGCTCTCTTGAATGATTGTGCCTTTATCCATATGAGCAACGTTGGCCGGTGCCGGTGGCAGTGGTGTAGATTTGCAAAAATAATCATTTTTTTTCTCGAGAGAATGGGTGGTTAGGGCTCGACCCAAGATGGAACTTGAAAAGAGTAGTGGTTGATCTTGAAAAGCATAGTATCTCTATTATTACTAAAAGGCCAGTGTAAGAGATGACTTTCAAAGTGAAATAATTGAACAAAATAGGTAACCTAGCCCTAGCTTGTATGGTCGTTGAATAGGGTATTTGTTGTCATACTAACACTATACAATTGTATATGTCCACATCGATAAGCAAGCGGGCCATTAAATGGCTAATAAGAAAAAACACAAATGAGTAGCAAAAATTTCCCGTTTGCATTGAAAAAACTTTTAATAACAAAACTGCCGATCATTTCAAGCAGCACTTGCAAAATTACAGTATAAACATGAAAACAAAATACAAGTTTTATTTTTGTTATTGAGTGAGTAGATAGTTCGGATGTTAATATAATCAGGTTCTCCATAAATTTTCGCTAGGTGTAAAATTCAACAGCAGAGTATCCAAATGAGACATAATATTTGATATTTAAATTTTTAGTCATAATTTTAAAAGTGTATTTCGGAAATTCTGCATTTTCCAAAGCACACTAATTAATATAAAAATTAGAGATCCAAAATTAAAACTTTAGATTTTTGAAGTTTTTAAATTTATTTATTTAATCATTTGGAACTTTGAAATATTTTCGAAAATCAGGAAGTTTGAAAAAATATTTTTAAATCTGGCATAATTCATTTTTTCTCATTATAAAAATTTAGTCTTTTTTGCTAACCCATTTTATGTAGTTTATTCATGTACAACTTTTGGAAAGTTTATTTTCATCGTATTCGAATGACATTTGGTTATTGAATTGATAATCAAAAGGATTGGGAGTAGTTTTTAAATTTACATTGAATTACAGTTCGACAAAATAGTGTGATCGGGTTATATTTAAGTTGTGATAAGATTATTGTTAGCAATGGTCAATGATCTGGATGACATTTTTCATCGATTTGTAATATGATCAGAGAAAATCTCCATTGGTTATGGGCAAGTGGTGGGTTTGCTAGAAGTGATATGATTGGTCATTCAACAACAATTCGTGAAGTTTCCATAAATATTCCACTGGATTCATCTCGATGCCTCCCTCCTATCATTTTTACGATGAATATGCCTTAAAACACCAATATATCAACATTGGGCGGGGGCGGGTAAATGCTACTCCTATAAACTTGTGCTTCGTAGAGACTTGACTCTGAATTATGATTGCTGTCATGGGACATTTAAAACCACAGTAAGCAAGATTTGAAGCTTGCTGCACTGATCAATCTTGTGACTGGAAAGTGCATACACGAAGCGTTTTTGGAGTCCAAAACTCAAATTGGATTATAACTGAGTACGAGAAGACAACACTTCCACTTATGATGGTGTTGATTCTGAAGGTAGTCAAATTGGATTATAACAGAGTTGTTGATGGGGATTTCTGCGGCTAAGTCTTTTACACTGTTCGGTAGGGGCAGAGAGGGAAATTCACCTCATCCAGAGGACCATGGGTCAGAGGATGTGTATCGCTCCGGTTTCTTGAGCATGACCGGCCAGAGGATGTATCATGACACGGTTTCAGAGACCGACCACATCAGACCCGTGGCCACTTTGGGTCGTAGGCCGGGTTTGGTTCTATCCCGCCCCTTGGGAAGGTTGGTAAGCTCGAGTATTCAGGCTCAGGACGGAAATAATTTGGAAGATCGGCAAGTTACTTGACCGACCTCTTGAAGACCGACCGAAGATCAAAAGAGTTGGATTTTTTTCCTTTCGACACGTGTCATTTCCCAAAGGCACTTTACAGGCTATCATCATTATTGTTGCGTGTGGCAGCGAAGAAGATAGAGTGATGTGACAGACCGTCAGACGACAGGTTTGCTTTCGGCGATGGCAGACCTGGGGCAGAGAACCCGTCAATCAATCAGAGACCGCGCGAGAAACGTCATAATTTGGAGGAACAATGTTACATTTTCTTAGTATATAAAGAGAGGGTAGTCTCATTTGTATAAGTTGGGTTTTTCGTATAAGCAAACTTGTAACAAACAAACACTACATGTAAATCTCATTCAACTGTTCGGCCACATTCAGACTTTGCTCAAAACAGATCGGTCGAGTCAGTTTTGGCAATAAAAACAACATCATCATTTTTTGCCCGTGGACGTAGGCTGGATTCACTCCGCCGAATCACGTTAAAACTATTTTGTCAATCTGTGAGTTTTTCTCACATTTTGCTAAATTTGCCTTTGGTCTCCCCATAACCAAACAAATTCACAGTTAAAGGAAGATTGTCTCGGGGGAATTATCTCGAAACTGCCCCTGGGACGAAAATCAGCCGTCAACGAAAATCCGGTTGTTAGTGACATTATCAAAGGTAAATTTTTGGATCCCAACAGAATCATTAAGCCAAGAGATATTGTGAGTGATATTCAATCTGAATATTATAATACAACCAAGCATGAAGGTGTCATAGATGTTATAACATGATGACAACAAACATTGCTAAAACTATAAACGCATTGCTTAATGAGGCCAGAACAATTCTGATTCTTAGTTTACTTTACTATATCATGATGACCTTTCGGATATGGTTTTTTGAAACGAGAGAATCAGCAGAAAAGATTGTAATTGTTAAGCCCGTGAGAGCATGAAAAAATAAGGAAACGTATAGCAAAATCACATCGAATGTCTGTATCACCAGTTGATCGCTATGAGTTTGAGGTCCGTAGTGGAGACATAATTGAAATTGTCAACATAGGGAGAATACGTGTACGTGCATAAAGTTTGATTTATGTGCGATTGTTAGAATCAAACGCTCTAGTAATTGGAGTACGATGTACACAACAACCACCATTCGTGCAACGTATACGTAAACTATCCATCAGTTAGTGACCAATCTGATTAGGTCTTGTCAGAAGAGTTATCAGGTATAATATTATTCATTGGAAAAACATTCAAAACTAACTTTAACTAATGATTTTAAATACAAGTTTGAATATATTGCCACCAAATGAGTATGTTTCAACATGACGATCAAAAATCATCACAGGACGAACAAACAGTTCAAGTCATATGCAGTCGATGTGGCGAATATAGACACAATAGACATTCATGTATGACTCATCTTAAGCAAAATCCAAATCAATAATAATTTTAACTTATGTAAATAGATTTGATGTATTAGTAATTGATGTTTTTTTATTTATGTTTTCAAACTTATATGTCAAAATCTTGTATATCAATAAAAATCATTAACTATTTCGTTCAATATCTAAATCAATATGGTATAAAAAAAGGCATTTATTTTTTTGTAATGAGAATAAATAGGAAATCTCCGAATTTTACACCAACTAAGGTGTGTACTTCAAAAAGTGTGACGGGAAATGCAAATGGCAAACGTTATAACTCATTTTGACAAATGAGTATCCTTTTGTGGTTTGTTTTATAAATTTCCCAATTGCAAATTCTAAATTGAAAAGCTCTTACAAATCAAACCGTAAATTTAAAAACATGAGCAAACAGTTGATATGTAATTTAGAGATGCAACAATCTAAAGCTTGAATACATAATTCTCATATTCGCAGATTAAAGCAAAATAAAAAGAATAGGCAAGTTCATGCAATTCTTATTAACAATTGATATAATGGTTGTGTTCATGACACATACCCAAAGCTCGCAGATGCGCAAATGTATTCTTTAGCATCAGGCAAGCTATTAATTCATACTGAGAAAATTCTGATAAATCATAAGCACATGTCTCAGGCCGAAAGAATATGATCAACAAATTCAAGAGACAATATATTTGCTGGATTTACTAGGATTTCTTTTCATAAATTCCAAAAAGAAATGTTTCCGGCTAAAGAAACAGATAGATGGAAGAGGCAGGATGAAGAATTGAAAACCAAATTGAACTAGACTGGAAACTCTTGCCGGGCAACTGAACATATGCTTACTGACAACACCTTATTCATAGACTAAGTACCACAGAATCAAGTTGCTTGGTAAAGCTATTCAAACACAACGATGAGTCCAACAAATTTTTGAATTCAATTTGGGATGAAGATGATTTTGCAGTGCTTTTTATCTTCTGTTCATGGTAGTATTGAAAATCTGTCAAGAAAATATGTTCTAAGTGGACATTTATTGGAGCGTTTCATATTGGTAGAATTAATGGGAGCCTGGAGAGGCGATGGTTTACGCCATTTTCAATCAACAGAGCAACTTTTCATCCGCAAGTTCTAATTTTATTTTATTTTTTAAAAAAAAAAAGTTCATAAACTTCTAATAGTCTAAAGCCACCAGAACGAGATAATTCCAATCTCAATGACTAGCATCTAACACAGTTTCAATTCAATTACATATAAACAAACACAGATGATATGATGCCCTTTTCTAATCAACGAGCCAAAATTGATAACCAGCATATCATAAAAATGATACACAACAAAATTAATCTAATTTCAATCAAGAAAACCAGTTTGACGAAACACAGCGTTCCTCACCTGGCGCAGATCCCTCCCTTTAAGCGTCCTCCCAGCGCCTTCTAAAACCGAGAACGTCGTATTCGGCGACACGCCCGATCCCCTCGCCACAATCTCGTGCGGCGGCAGCATCTCGTCGTCCCCTTCCTGCTCGTCGAGCTCGAAAAACCTGCTGTTCCTCTGCTTCGCCATAGTGATCGACAGCACCGGTACGTTCATCGGCACCGAGTGGTTGTACTTCCTCGCCGGCATCGACTGCCACCGCTCCATTATCGGAGGCTTCGGAAGCGACGGAATCATCTTCGACGACGACGCGGTGGACGGTGATATCGAGTGTGTGCGTGAGAGGATTGGACTGGCGTCGCGTTCAGGTAATGCGGCGAGGATTCCGGAGCTTTGTGGATGGTGATGCGTGAAGGAAGATGAACGGCTGTGATTTGTTAAGGTTTTGAAAGCGTGATTGTTGTGGTGTTTGTGGTTGTTGTTTGGTTCGGGGGTATGGTTTGTCCATAAAATATCGTCTTCGTTCAACTCATCTCCACCGTCGGATGCGACTGAGGTGGAAGAAGACGATGAGATGCCCAGGAATCGGTCGGAGGATGGAGATCGGCGGTGACGGAAGGCGGTGGGGTCCATCCGGTTAGTATTATCTGGTGACTGAGTCACCGTTTCATTCCTCTCGTTACTCTATGAGTAAAAATATTGTTTATTTAAAATAAAATATAAATTTGTAGTGAGAGAATGGAGTATTGGATTTATCACTGATTGATGTGGCGGAGTCGCGGGTCTAGTGGAGGGGAATATAAGCAGGTGGAGGGAAAAAAAGGGCTGAAAAATGCTTAGGGATGGGACCCCGGGGTCATTTTCGTTGATGACGTGGCCAATGCTTTTTTTTTTTTTGTGGACCTCGGTTTTTCGTTAGTGGGACCCATTTGCTTAATGATTGAGGTCCACAACTCCACATCAAACTTCAAAAACCTTTAACCTTATCTGTATCTTGGGGATCTGAATTATCTGTAGTTTGGTATTTTCATCTACTTTCGGTTTACTAATCATTTTGTGCCACGTGGAGGGATATGTGTATATTCATTCCGACGCCGTTTTAAGTAAGAGCGCAATAGGTCGGACCGGATTGGGCTCGAATTTTGATAAGCTCAGCCAGAGCCCGAAAAATAAAATATTAGCTCGGGCCTGTGAAAAGTCCGGTCCGAGCGTTTGTCAGGCCCGGACTTTATCTGACCCTTTTTTTAAACAAAAAAAATTGAAAAAATGTTAAAAATATATAAATACAAAATACGTTCACACTATATACAAAGATAATTTATAAATAAATCAAAAGTTTCATCGATAAACTAACAATTCAAATATTACAAACATATTAAAATGTATATATACATAAAAAAAAAATTTTTTATTTTAGCCCGGATCAGACCAGACCCAAACTTAATATGCTAAACCCGACTCGTGCCCGAACCCGAACCAGATTTTATATTTGTTATATCGGTGATTTTTATGTAATGTTGAAAACGAGTCAAAGTATTTGATTATGTTTGAGAAAATCAGGCATGTGCATAAGGACTAATAGAAATATGATATGTGTATCGATTTCATAATCTGCCGTCAATAATTATCTTTAGCTTATGAACTCATTATTTACCGACAGACCATGAACAATATCAGAGATTGATTCCAAAATCTTCCGTCATAAACTTATTTGAGAGTCTTATATCTGATTTCAGAGTCTCACATCAGAGACTGATTTCAGACTCCGAACTCATTATCCACCGTTAGACTTTATCGTTAAGGTCATGCTTTCAGAGCCCGCCGTCAAGACCTTCACCTCAGGTCCATTCCCAGTGAAATCAAATGAGGATCAAAAGAGAAATTAACTCGAAATATCAGCTCATTCATGCTGGATTTCACATAAATAAGGAATATGACAACCAAATAAATTACTTTTAATTTATTGTAACAGATTAATAGTTCGGAATGGGAAAATCCTGAAATTCTTGTGATTGAGCTAGTTAATTATAAATACGAACATTGTCAATCAAAGTTTCATTTTAATGAAAGATTGTAAATAGTTGAAGAATTTCTAAATAAATAGATCGATACTTGATTGCTTGAGAGATGATAATAACTCTCATACTTATCACTTTATCACTTGGTTACTTGATTTTATTATTTGTAAGATTTTTGGACAAGCATATTAGAAATCTGTATAGTCTAATGGTTAAAATATTTCGTCTCTCCCGTTGTGTTAGAGACAACTAACATATGAAATTTATTCAGTGGTACAAGTTTGACAACATAATAATAGTGGCCTGCCATTAATTATTTTATTTCCACAGCATGAACCACATCTGGAAGAAATCTAATATAGTAGCGGATGCCCTTGTTAAGTTTGGTTTTACTTATAATATGAGTTTTATAATTTTTAATTCGCCTCTTAATTATTCTCGCAGTTTTTTTATTTCTAGTATTTATCCGGAGTGAGTTGTTTTGGTTGTTATGAACATGCTTATTGTACCAAAAAATTGATAACGTTGGTAAATTTTTGAATAGATTGGCCTAAATAAATATAATAGCATTATATTTTTAACGATCATATTTTCAAGTATATTTTTAACGATTTAATAAAAGTAAATAAATTATAGTTTTCCAAACTAATATTTAATGATGTGGCGACTCAATTCTAATTTATGTCTTCCTCTTTATTCTTGGTTGCTTTGAATATACCTGAGGAATGGTTCGGTTCTGGTTTCATTCAGTTTACGGTTCCACTCTTGTGGAACCATAGCTGAATCAGTTTATTCTGATTTGAATACGGTTCCACAAGATTGTGGAACCGTAAACCAAACCGAGATGTTGGTTCTTGATTATTTTTTAAAAAATTAAAAAATATAAGATATAAAATAAAAAATTAACATTTCAATTTATTATAATAAAATTTTTATTAATTTGGAATTTTCTTACATTAATTTTATTATTCAAAAACTTAAAATAAAATTAAAATAAATAGCGAATTTAAATTTATAAAAATTTAAGCTGCCTAAGTTTACTATTGGGGTGAAACGAAAGCTCATAGTGTTCCATTATATTTTTTCTACACAGTTAACCCAATTACAATTATTTAATCATCATCATTATATGTTATTTTTGTTGATCATTAAGTATCGTTCCGCTTGCAGATGCATTGTCGAACAAGTCTTTAAAATCATTGGGGGCATCTTCTTATTACCTTAGATCAGCTCGAGTCCAAATATCAACACATGTTGTTGCTTATAAGGTGCTCGAATTTAATAAATACGGTCTCACTTTCAAAATATTGCATCATAACCTGAATGCTTGTTCAACCGTGATAGAAACCTGCTTGGAACAAAGCCAAGCAAACCCCTCCACGTGTTCTAAACCCCAAAAATCGCAAATCTTGATTTTGTAAGAACAAAATCATTCCAAGAAATAGTCCAACCCTTAAGGAACCTTGCCCTTAAAAATCTTTATTTATTTATTTGGAGAATCATGAACAACGATACAGCGCCACAACGCTTCTCACACGTTGATAAACTTTTGTTCCGTAAAACCAAGGAATAATCAACTCCCTCAAGATGACACAAGTCAATTTGTTTTGTAAAAATGTATATTCTTAGTTAATTGTCCATTACAATGAATAATGCCAATTTAAATAGGTGGCTAACCCTAATTCTACCCAAATATGATAAAAACCTTGTAAAATAAATCCAATAACACATAAAATTCTTTAAAATTTCGTGCATAGGCTTTTTAATATAATTAAAGTTCAGCCCAGCACTTAAACAACACATAACCTTAAAAAATATAAAATATAAAAACTGTTGGGATATCTTGCGTCCTTATTTTGACAAGTAATAAGTCCGAAATGGACTTTGATGTAAGCTACAAAGTTGTAGAGCTATGCGTTCTCTTTCCAATGCAACTTGAATCACCAAAATCGGATATCGGACGAGAAAGTTACGTCTAAAATACGAAGACTATGCAAATCCCGTCGCTGCTAATGCACAATTCGGAAATTAAGTCCGAAATCAATCAAGGCAGCCCATGCACGTCCAAAACCCATTTCATTCTTGATTTACACATAATAAATCCTTCATATAAAGTATCATGCTTAGACCAAACTCCAGAACCCAATGAATATTCTAAATCCACCAAAATGGCCCAAATACACCAATCTGACCAAGCCATGCAATCCACCACAACCCGGTAGCTTTTTTATAATAAAAAAGCAAGATGGCCGACCAATAGCTTTTTTCAGTAAAGCTTTATCACTTCAATCTCAAGCAAAATCCATTTATGAGAGGGAGTTAATGGCTGTTGTACTGGCTGTCCATAAGTGGCGCCATTATTTGATGGGGCGCTCTTTTATAATCCGCACTGATCAGATCAGCCTCCAATACTTGTTGGACCAGCAGAATCTGAGTGAGGGACAATTGAAATGGGTAGCAAATTTAGCAGGATACAAATTTACCATTCAATACAAACCCGGTAAACATAATCGGGTAGCTGATGCTTTATCCAGAAGGGGTACAGATGATAGCTCGAATGCCGGATTACAGCTTTTTGTCTTATCAGTGGGGGCATTGCCACGCTCTTGAGGGCCTAGAAGCTGAAGTGCATCAAAATCATTTTCTACGCAATATTTTTCAGGATAAGTTGAAGGATCCTACTAGCCATCCCACATTCATCGTGAAGGGGGGTCTGCTATTTTTTAAAAATCGCATGGTAATCCCATCGAAGTCAGTGAGAGTTGCCTCTTTTCTTCGGGAGTTTCATTCCTCCCCGGGTGGCGGTCATTCGGGGTATTTACGCACTTATAGGAGGATGGCGGGGTTGATTTACTGGAAGGGGATAAAGCGGGACATACAAAATTTTGTGGCTGCGTGTGGGGTTTGTCAGAGATCTAAGTATTCTGCCCTAACGCCGGGTGGCCTCTTACAACCTTTACCTATTCCACAAAAATCTTGGGAGGACATATCCATGAACTTTATTCAGGGCTTGCTTAGAGCGCAACATGTAGATACTGTATTAGTGGTGGTTGACAAGTTAACAAAATATAGCCATTTCATTACTTTGTGCCATCCTTACTCGGCGGCCCAACCTGTCGCGACAATTTTTATTCGAGAGATAGTCCGCCTCCATGGTTTTCCTCGATCCATCATTTCGGACCGTGATAAGGTGTTCATGAGCCAATTCTGGTCTGACTTGTTTCGGTTGGCCGGTACCGTGTTACGACAAAGCTCAGCATATCACCCACAAACAGATGGACAGACCGAGGTTGTGAACCGTTGCTTAGAGACATACCTCAGGTGTTTTGTGGGGAATAAACCCCGTAGTTGGCCGTTGTGGATTCCGTGGGCAGAATACTGGTACAACACTACATATCAAAGAGCGGCCGACATGACTTCTTTTCGAGCACTATATGGCTGTGATCCTCCACCACTAATTCGCTATTCGAATGGGGGTCCACAGTGAATGAGGTAGATTTACAACTCCATGACCGAGACCACATTCTGAAGGACTTGAAAGGGAATTTAACTATGGCTCAAAATTGGATGAAGTTACAAGCAGATAAACACTGCAGGGAGTTGCATTTTCAAGTGGGCGACTTTGTTTATTTGAAGCTTCAGCCATATCGTATGAAAACTTTGGCTCGACGATCAAATGAGAAGCTTAGTCCCCGTTTCTATGGGCCGTATGAGATCACGCAACAACTGGGACCAGTAGCCTACAGGTTACGTCTACCAGTGGAGGCCAAAATCCATCCTGTTTTCCACGTGTCGCAACTGAAACGGGTTGTCTCTCCTTCCAGCCCTTGTCAGGACATCTCGCCTTTTTTGTCAGAGTATGAGTTAATGGTAATCCCTGAGTATATTCAACAAACACGCAAGCTACTCAATGGCCAATTCGAAGTGTTGGTTAAGTGGAAGGGGCTACCAACAGTCGACAGCACATGGGAACCGTATGAGTCTATTCACAACCAATTTCCAGGTTTTCACCTTGAGGACAAGGTGCATTTTGAAGGGGGGGAATGATGAGACCTGTGGGCTACGAACATATTACAGAAGAAGGAGGGGCCCAACAGCGATATCTCCGGCGCAGCAAAAGATCAGCCCAGCGGAGGAAAGGGTGAGGATGACAGATGGACCAATGAGCAAAAGGGGGGACCAAGCGACAGAAGGACCAAGCGACAGAAGGACCATCTCAAGGGGGACGCAACAACAAAAAGGGAGGAAGCAACATAAGGGAGGGAGGACGGTTAAACAAAAGGGAGGAGGGTCATGGGAGTGGGGAAAAAACATAGGGCATGGGTGATTGTTGGTGTCTGGCATTTCTTTTGGAAAATTGTTATTGTGTGGATCATTTGCTTTAGTCTTTAGTTTTCTTCTTTTCGTTGAATCCAGCTTCACTGTGCTGGAATATTAGTCTTGTTAGCATTTCGGCTGTAACTACTGAAATTGGTCCTGAGGATCGTTATTAATACAAGCAAGTTATATTCAGTATACACTTAATATTTTTATATCCTGTTTTTCCTTGTTACATTCGTTCACAAACTATTCCTTGGCAATTATAGCAATCGAACCCATGCAGCTGCATCACTGTTACTGTAATACTGTCTGAATATTTGGCAGGATGTACAATTTAAAGTGAGTGATATTGTTCTTGGAAAGGAGAAGCCAGTCGAAGAATCAAATCCTGAATATGAGAAGCTGAGACACTACATCTTTTAGCTTGAAAACCACTTGGCCGAAGCTCAGAAACATGCATATCGTCTTGTAAAACGACACAGAGGTTATGAGGTTTTTGAAGGCTCAATTTGATTTGCCTCGTTACTTCTCTGTTTCGGGATTTTTTTTTGCTTTGCACCAAAAATGTGGTTAATT
The DNA here is from genome assembly GCA_019454045.1 of Zanthoxylum bungeanum. Lineage (NCBI taxonomy): Eukaryota > Viridiplantae > Streptophyta > Magnoliopsida > Sapindales > Rutaceae > Zanthoxylum > Zanthoxylum bungeanum. The sequence goes on from SKCR01046773.1 coordinate 95,729, forward strand.
GTTTAGTATTTCATGTCCATTTCCAGAGTTGGGGCAATCTCTGTCTGATTTTGGGAAGGCAGCTAAGCTTCTTGGTGCTTGCGAAAGAGACGTTCTTGGAAAAACGTTCTCTGAGCTTGGGGTGAAATCTGAGACATTATCAGTAAAGCTGCAGAAGGAGGTAGGCTAAAATTGAAAGCTCGTAGAGTTAGTAAGTCTATTTTTCAGTTGACAGGAGACAACTTCAACATTCACGGTAGGTCCCCAAAGATAATATGACATATTAACGCCTCTGTACTCTGCAGGCCCATCAACTTCTGATGAATTTTGAAGAACCTTTAAAGGATTATGTTCGAGCTGTGCAATCCATAAAGGTGAATTAGGCTTTTACTTTGGCTAATACTCAGAGACTGCATCTACACATTGTAGACATTATTATTAAGGCTCGACTTTATCTGTTCAGTTAAGCTAAAAATTGTGGTACTAAAAATGATTGAAATACTAGGAAATTGATAAAATTTATAATTCCTCATTAGAAGCTTTCCATTACCCTCCTGTTCACAATTTGGCTTATTTGTTAATAGGAGAATCTTCTTGTTTGTGTTTCAAAGCAGGCAACAATAGCAGAGAGAGCCAATGCCTTCAGGCAACAGTGTGAACTGGCTGAAACTATGAAGTTGAAGGAGATAAATCTGTATGATTCTTTCTAGCCATTTCAATAGCTAATTGCTTTGTCAAAATTTCACCATTACTGCATAATGTATCGTCCTTCCTCAATCTACCTGTGTAAGCTTCAAGGCTTGGGTTATGGTCAGTTTATTTTGAATTTCTATTTTCATGATCGCCTTTCCTCTCTTTCTAAGGGAATTTCCACCAAAGGCTCATTGGAAGGCCTTTTCATTGTCAAACACAGCATGAAGTTGTCATCAGCACTTCCATATTGTCATGTAGCACCTTTTACTGAAATGATGGAATCTTTTTGTCAAACTTCATGGCTTGGAAAGCTAATATTGTTTCTTGTTTTCAAGCAATGATTTATTAAGTACATACAACCGTGACTGTAAACTAAGAAGTTGTGTCACTTTTGTTCCCTAATATTTTTTCTCCATTTTTTGGTCATTAGTAATTAGCCAGAAGATGGGTATTCTAATTTATGATTGATAACTCGTTTGTATCCTTTGATCTATAGTGACAAACTCATGTTAACACGGTCTGATAAGGTTGGTGAGACTGAGATTGAATACAAGGACGGCTTATGGGAGTATTTTTGTTGCTTGCTGTCGTGTCCAATGTTTCTCTGACTAAAACGGGTTTTATAATGCAGTTGAAGGCAGAGAGTGAGGATGCTACAAGGAGATTTGAAACAATTGTGCGCTTAATGAATGAAGAGATTGTACATTTTCAGGAACAGAAAACATTGGATATGGGTATTGCTTTTCATAATTTTGCAAAAGGACAAGCACCTCTGGCAAATAGTATTGCTGATGCCTGGAGAACTCTCCTTCCCAAGCTTGAAGCTTGTTCCTCGTCATAAACAAATGCTAACCGCGGAGCAAGGCAAGGTTCTTGTTTGTTAAGTTGAAACTCGGAAAGGCAGGGGCAGCTCCAGCTTTGTAGAAACTTGACCATCAGGAGTTCTTAAACCCCGCTATCCTGGTGCTTTTATTGATTGTTATTAATTTCTGTGCAAATTTGAGGCTTGAAGGAGAAGCTGCAATCACCTTTTACTGAGCAAAAGTTGATAAATGTTCATGTGAATCACAGGCAATATCGTCATTTTCATTTTGACGGTTACATAAGTTTCTTATTTTCAGTATCATTTTCGAATTGGAATTTGATGTTTGAGATTGTGATTGCAAAGGGAGAGGGAGGAAACGAAATCCAAAATGATAATAAACGCATTGTAATCGAATTAAATTATAGTTTTTAACGAATAAGATGAAGGAATCTCGTTCACTATGTGCTGCTGACATGGCATGCGTTAGAGAATAGCTTTCAGAAAAGACTTTTCCATCTCAAAAGCCTATACCATCCGATTCTTCCTTCTGACCATAACGCAAACATTTCGCTTCCTTCACTCTCACTCTCTTTTGAAGAACTTTGAAGGCCATCAGACATCAGTCATGGGGCCTCCGCTGTGGGACTACTCCAACCCACACGTGCAAGTATCTTCCTCTCTTTGCCGTTCACCGCACTGCAGTATTTAACTTCAACAAGAGACAGAATAGCAAAATATTCACTAGACAGAGTCGGAGATATTTCTCGGTCAAAGCAAGTTGACTAAAGTAGCCAAGTCATCTCAGCAAAACGACAGCGTTGTGCCATTAGGCGACAATGAAGACGGAGTTTCTCGTGGCAGGTACGCGAGAATTAAATTAAACATGGCCTTTATAGCAACTACGCTGGAATAGCTCAGTTGGTTAGAGCGTGTGGCTGTTAACCACAAGGTCGGAGGTTCAAGCCCTCCTTCTAGCGAATTTCTTTTTCCCAATAGCAATTTTGCACACAGTATGTTAGTTGATAGATTTTTGATCCAGGCCCTAAATTTTTTAGCATTAATGTACACAGTATGCTAAATGAAATAGTGAACTCATGAAGCAATTGACCATTTGCGATGGACCTTGGCCAAAGTACATGCTAAATTGTCCAAATCATGACACAAATATCACCTGGTTGGTCACTCAGTTTTCTGTGATTAGGTATTATTCAGGTTTGCCCACTTTAAGGTTTTCCATTTCACGAGTTGTTTGCAAATCATGCTTTTTTATTCAGGTAGCTTGAGATAACTTTTTAATTGTGATGATTATTACTTGTTTCGGAAGTATTTGCTTCTCAAGCAGTTTACATGGTCCTGAATAAAAGTAGCATATTATTTAAAATGGGTTGCCAAAAAAGAAAAAGAAAATGACCATATTGGCGTTTGCATTTTCTTTAGCACAGATAGATAAAGTACTATTACAGTTGGGGATGTAGAGACTGAGGTCCTTGTGTTTATTGACTGCTTGGTTTTCCCAGGAACTATATTGGTTCAGGTCCAATTTCCCGAGCTGCTGAGCCTAGGATCATGAGAAGTATTCTGCAGGCCCTCAAAAAATCATTTGAAATTGCTAGAGTTTGAACAAGTTGTGTTTGAGGTGTAATAATATATAAACAGATGTCTCTTTTTCTAATTATTTTTTGGCATTAGAATTTGTTGTTGGTGATTTTTTGAAGACTATTACCCGAGTAAGGTTAGATATCGGGAATGGGTATAATAGAAATTGTATATGTCCAAAAGTGGATAGTAAAAGTCCAAGATTCCAGAAAGAGATGAGGTTTGACAGAAAGACATGATCTCATGTTACAGAAAAATCTCCCAATGGCAGAACATGTTGGAGATGAAGCTAGTGGTACCGACCCGACCACATGAAGAGAGAGATTTAGTGTTGTTTGAGAATTTATAGAACCTGACCTGATGAGATCCTTATGTGCGAGCCCTATCTGGTTGAAGAGTGTTGGGTGTGCAAATAAAGTCCCAAAGTCTCACATTGGTTAGAAATGGGGAAGATCATGTGCATATAAGGATGAACATGTATCTTCATTGGTATGAGGCCTGTTGGGTATAGCCCAAGAGCAAATCCATGAGGGCTTAGGCCCAAAGCGGACAATATCATACCAATGTGGAGATAAGTTGTGTCTTAGGTTCCTTACAAGTGGTATCAGAGCCATGCCCCAGAGTTAGCCATGTGGATGAATCCTCGGAATACCGAACAAAAAGGTGGTGAGCCCCGATCGTGATCCGTGAATATGCTCGGTTAGATAGGCAATGTGCTCCGGTCTTCATGACGTGTCCTAATCCCAACACGGTGAATAAGAGTTGGCCTGAGTTAGAGTGGACGGATGGATGATCGTTTGAGGGGAGACTCGGTGGTCCTTTGTTCGAGGGGAGGATTGTTGGGTGTACAAATAAAGTCACAAAGTCTCACATTGGTTAGAAATGAGGAAGATCATGAGTATATAAGGATGGATGGGCAGGATTTTGATAAGTATTAGTTACCTCAGTATGCCGATCCGAGGAACGAATAGATATTTATAGGCCGACCAATATTGGGGTTGTGGTCGTAGGCTGTGCCAGCCGCTGCTGCTATAGGACGCTGCAGTAGCAGCGATTTGCAGTGGTCGTAGGCTGTGCCAGCCGCTGCTATAGGACGGTGCAGTGGCAGAGCAGAGCCTCCATATGCTGCTAGAGGCTGTCATAGGCCGGTGTAGTAGCAGAAGAATAAACAGATTCGATTGGCTAGATTGAGAATGGTTGAGGAGAGTTATGGTTATAATGATGGCTAAGTGATATGAGCTAACGTCAGAGTTGAAGGAATAATGGATTTGAGAGCCTATATAAATGGGTTGAAATCACAATTTCAGAGGTTAACAATTTATGCATTACACAATTTGTAAAATCCAAAGAGAGTTGTGTCAGACTTATTCAGACTCGAGATGTTATATTATTGCATTTTTACTTCCCTTATTTGTAAGCTTCGGTCGATATTGACCCCGAGATATAATAAAATATCATCTTTCATTTGTGGACGTAAGTAGAAGCCATCATCCGTCGAACCATGTAAATTCTTGTGTTTATCTCGTCTGTTTATCAAATTTATATGATTCCTAATTAATCAAATAAATTTAGTGCTCTCGAGAGATTTATTTGTTAGCAATTATGTGTCATCAAACAGTAATATAACTTGCAATCAAACAGATCAAAACAACAAAAGAAGATCTAGATGCATGAAACTCTAAACACAAAACCATTAAAACAAACCAGAAAGTGTAGATCACAGAATAGTCCAAGTCGAGATGATCTCTGTCCTTAAGAACTTATTGGCTCCGTCACGGGTGCTTTACGGATTCGTTTTGCCAACGTTCTCCCAGGATTACTCGGAATCTTCTTGTTCAAGGAGCACTCCTTAACAAGTGTGTGAACTAGGAATAATGGTGGATCTCTCTCAAAACCAAAAATAAAAAACAAAGTGTCTGTAAGATATTATTTTCGAACTTACTAAATTAGGAGTACATGACCCCTTTATAAAGGCATGGAGGGGTGCCATAGGACACCCTTTGGGGTGGGGTTGCAACCCTCTATGGATTGTAA